>CATIWM010049703.1:0-14481 GCA_949671775.1 Mallotus repandus
TCGTGTCCATAAGCTAAAGCGAGAATTTACCCAATGAAGGAGAAAAGCATAGTATTGCCCTTTATTGTATTCGGTTTAAAACATTATGGGTTGATGCACATGTGGTGCCAACAAAGAATACCTTGAGAAATGAGAAGAGGCTAAGGCAAATGACTTTCTTTTTGGCCTAAATGCCAACTTTAATGGATTGAGATCTCAGATCCTCAATATGACTCTTTTTCCCACCTTTTAGTCATATATATGCTTTGGCAATACTAGATGAGAATCAGAGACTTGTTAATTGGTCTCCCATCATAGAGGAAACAACATTTTTATAGTAAGAAATAATCAAGTTGGATAGCAGAACTCTTTTGCTGACCATTGCCTTAAAATGTTAATTTTGTGACCATTGCCTTTATAATACATTCTCCCATCAGAATAGTTGGAGTTGATCCGGCAATTATCACAGACAAACTAAATGTAGATGCCCGTGCAAAACTAGTCATCACTGGCGAAGAAAACATGAAACTGAAGGAACCCAAATTCATCAGAGGTTTAGTATCCTTAATGGGTTGCAAACACGTCTGATGACAAATTTAGAAGGCTTTTTAGTCGTTTTTGCCAATATATCATATATATTTTTTAAATGTGTGGCAATTTCCTATATAAATTTTTCGATACCTATGGTCAAAATAGCGTGTGCATATGATGATGTGGCAATCTGACTTATACAAATAGTTGCACAGCTGGAAAATGAATAAAATAGAACCAAAAGTCTGCTACTCAATCTCTCGTGCGTTACAAACTAAATTGACTTCATGGCTGTTCTTCATTTCCCCTCTTGTAGTTACAATACTTTGTTGAGCAGAACAAGTTCAAGAAACAAGGGAAAAAAATACAGTAATGTGAACTCTCAACTTCTGTATCAAACACCCACAAAGAACAAATATGAATATATATACATATATATGTGCATGAACAAGAAAGCTCCTACTCCAGCACTCACCTATAATAACAAAACATGGCAAATCCCCAGTTAAGATAAAACCATGTAAAATCATGTTTTATCAATACTTGCCTTCATATGTACTCCCACTCTCCAACACCATTCTAACAATTGACCTGCTGACCGTGAAAGTACTACTGATCATAGCAGGAAAAAAAAAAAAAAATTGTTGCTAATTCAAACACAATTACAAATGCATATCATTCACAATTTCTTCTATTACATCTCCAATTATCCGAAATTCCATTTCTTTTGCCAAAGCATTTACTTCATCATCTATCAAGCCTGTCCAAGGTGTTGATCCTATATTCTTTGCCACCAAGCTGTCCAGTGAGTCATAGGATTTATCGTCAGGCGGATACAAGTATGCCCTGATGATCTCCCACACACTTTCCAATAATTTCATTCCACATAAAGGCGGCAGCATGGAGAGACTCATGATTTTTCTTTTGTATCTTGACATGGTCATGGGCGGTCCAAGGACAGTAGAAAGTGCTTCATTCAACAAGTCATATAGCATTTTGTGATCCTTACTACTACTACTACTACTTTGGTTATCATCCTTGCACAATTTTCTGCAAGATTCTTCAACCTTTTCGAACACTGAGTTGCTGATAGGCTTTGCAAGTGGATCCCATCTTGACAATATAGTATCACTTGATCCATCATATAAACCAGAAGCAACAAGCAAGTCCCTTATGTATGCTTCTACCTTATCCTCCAAATCAACCATTATGCATTCTTCAGGCTCTTGTTCAATTATTGAGTTTTCAGGCTCGTTGGATTCTAGTTGACTTAGTTGTCTTCGCAACTCTGCACACTCAAAATTTTGGAAAGGCTATCAGGAAAAGTGTCGCATTTCAGGTTTAAAGAACTTCATATGCATACTCTTAAATCTGCATTGTATCTGATGATGTGATAGGAGAAAAGCAATATATAGATTCTATACCATTCAAATTAGAGCTGATCTCTTTAAAAACTTGCGGCATGGCACTATCATCCACTGGAGTGACATCAGATGTTGATACTGGGCTGAGATAATCCACTGGCCTCCAGAACTCTTCTTGTGCACTGCTGCACACTGATGCAGGGCTTGGAGGCACCTCAGTCGAGTTCTCCTGAGATGAAAAATGACCAAAGTCAATCAGACAACAAAAAGAAATGAAAAATAGATGCATCTTGACTGCTGAACAAATAGTCTGATGGCAATGCACCTAGACCTATGCCTTTTATTCAACAAAATAATGAAAACTACGAATCAAATAGTACCATTACGTGTCTTTCACTGAAGTTCCTAATGACTGTTGGTCCGCTCATGATATCCTTCATAAAATCCTGCTCAGAAACATGTGATTCCACCACTGAGTGAAGCTTTCTCCCAAACAACCTTCCTCTTAGAGCGAGACTGTATCTGAAATTAGAAACTTTTTCTTTGATGTTGAACCTTTCTTTCTTTCGCTTTTTCAATTCCATTGTCACATTTCCAAGGGCTTCATGCTTCCTCCTGATATGAGCACCAGTTAAAATATGGCGATCCTCAAGAAGAAGCTTTCCAAATGATGTTCCTGACACAGGAGCTGATAGAGACCTAACTAGGTTCCTTGGAGACATTTCTCTACGAAGCACTCCATCATTACCTCCATGCCTGAAAGATCTAGTTTGCATTTCCTGTTCATCTTTCGTGATTTCCCAGTAGCTCGGCACAATTCTATCTTGTGAGGCATCTCCTACTTCTTTTAGTCTGATATCTGCATTATCTAAGAGTGATGATCTACATCTACCACTTACAAGTAAAGGATCATCTAAAGAATGTTTTTCTCTCTTGACAACATTTCTTAATCTCTCTGATAAGAATCTCCTGGTATCTCTGTTGATGAACTCTGGAGACCCTGGTCCATTGAGCTGAATCTCACTTTTATAGGATCGTGTTGATTCTGATCGAAGTAGATTCATTCCAAGGTCCCTTGTAACACTTTCTCTGACATGTTTTGCTATATGCCGAGCTATTGTTTTTGGATCAGATGGCTTTTCACTAAAAGGAGTCTCAATTCCACTTCCTCTGATTACAGATCCTCTTTTAAAAGATTTCCCTTGCAATTCACATTTCAGTCGTTCCTTAACCTCCTCAAGGAAGTCTTCTATACTACCTCGATCCTCAAAAGTACCTGACGAACTACTCCAAGAGTCTTCATGGTCACAAAATCTGTTAGGACCAGGCTTCAAGATTACAATCTTTGTAGGGGCAGAAGATTTATCCAGTTGCTGATCACAACATATTACTGAGTGGTGATCGTAATTTCTGTGCATACTTTTATTTCTTGAAGAAAATGAGTTCTTACATTCAACTGGAAATAGTTCAAGTTTATGCTTATGTTGTAAACTAGCTCTTTCTCGCAGCCTTGCTTTATGTTCTACAGGCTTCTCAGTTGTTGTTGACATTCCAAAATTTGCATCGAGTACCTTCTTTTGCTTTCTGACATTCTCTTGCACAACGAACAGATCCGGATTACTGCCAAGTTCACCAACTTTGGAACATTCCTTAAACCTGGCAGCTTGCCATGCTTCAAACTCTTTTTTGAACTTCTGTAATTCCTCCTCTTGAGGATGTTCTCGAGGCCTTGGTTTTCCTGACATCTGCCCATTGCTCCATCCATCATCATCTCTTTCTTCGCCGTGGTAAAGGAAGTCAAATTCCATTTGCCTGGAAGAATTTAAGTTGGAGGCTGAGCTCCTTTCTTTTCTTTCCTTGATCGAGTGCTTCGTTACTGTGCCTCCATTCTTATTACCAGCAGGCTGTACTGCAGGTTTTGTATCCAATGGTAACATGTCCACACCCATCAGCCTGGCCACAATGCTTGGGGCATTTTTTCTCGTGTTAGATCGTTTGGACATTTCCTCATTAATCAATCTTTTCATTGAAGCCTCAATTGGATAACAGTTCTTTTCGGACCAGTCTTCTTCAACCTGCAGACAAGAAAGTAGCTAAATTTTTTGAGACAATTAACAGATAATAGATCAGCAATAACATCTAACATTAGCCCTGCATGAATTAGGCTGGAATCAGAAATTTTAAATAACTTTCTGTTGAAACCGAACAAGGTTTATGATTCAGAATCATTACCACCCCATCCCCTGCAGCACAGCAGCTCTGAGAAGGTTCAACTTGCAGCTCCAGGCTATTACGAGGAGCTTCTAATCCTGCAATGTAGTTGAATTTGCATTATTTTCCGGGTTTCAAGCCAGATAGGAAAATAATATCAGCTTGCATGATTGTGGATCAATGTCTAAGTGCAGCTAATATTAGTGTCAGGCTACCTAAAACTCTCATCTTGTGTAAAAGCTAAACCAAAGATTAGGCTTCGAGGCTTGAAGTTCAAGCAATTCAGAAAATTCCTTTTAATGGGGAGATTAGAATCAACCATTCATTTCAGTTCTTTAAAAATGACTACCAATGTTGCTACCATAGCTCAGGCACAAGAAGAATCAGAAGCTCTACCAACGAAAATATCCAACACTGTCTTAACAATAATCAATAAGCATCATAGCCATTGCAACCAACAAACTATGGGCATTGCTCAAGAGATAGTGCACAATTTTCCTAAAAATTGAGTAGACATACCACCAACATGCCGCTTATGTGCGAGAATTTTCCTAGCCATACCGCCCTGATTAAAGTCAAAAAGGTGAAATAATCTGCCCATACAGCGCTAAATGGTCTACCAAAAAGCTGTCATTTTCACTAAATGGTCTACCAGAAAGCTTGTCATTTCCTCAGAAATGCTGCCACTTCACCCCATTAAAAGTTCCAGGAAAAATAAAAATTTATCTGACTGGTACACACTTCACCTAACACCTGCAGGAGAAAGAAATTTATCCCAATGTGACAAATAGGTGAAACAAGAATCATTCAGGACTTCTCCTGAACCATAGACAACAAGGTAATGACAAAAACTCAGCTCTCTTTCATTTCTGGCCAATTAAATTGTGATAAAGAGTGTAAAAACACCAAGAAATCTTTAAGTCAATTGTTGCAAAAAAGAAACAATTAATTCCGGGAATATATGAAACTTAGAAGAGTTGGGTAAGAACATAAAGCTTTGATTATGAAGATTAAGGCAAAAGCAACTTTTTTTTTTTTTTGCTCCATCAAAGATCAAGAAATTTTTGAAGTTAAAAAATGCATTGTTTTTAGCTTAAGAATGAAATCTACATCTTCACAGTTTTTCACTATATTGGTCTGATTTATGAAAATTTACAGAACAAAAAAAAAAAAGCAACCATACATGAACAGAAGAAGTCTGAAAGAGATTTATTCCATCAAAAGATCCAGAATGAACATAACACACACACGCAAAAGATGCAATAACTATAAAGAAATGATTGCATTTTATATTATGATTAACTACAATCAAGAAACTTGATTATGAACTCATGATGGCCACCAGAACATATACAGGAACATGAGCTCAAACCAAAAGAAAAAATCTTGAAAGTAAAGCAGAGCAAACATTAGTTCTCTGTAACTTCATGCTCAGAAAGAACAACTTTACAGAACAGAGGAATCTAAGTAAAAAAATAACAATAATCATTAAGTTATAGAATTCTGAACTCTTTTTTACTTAACTGATCCTGACACAACAGAAATGACCAACTTGAAGTCACTTTCAATTATTACCTCAACAGTTTCATAAAAAGGCAAACTACATAGAAAAAGAAAAAAAAATGTGAAACTTTCATTCATTTCCTTTTTTCTTCTCGTTCCTGTACAAGCACCAAAACAAGAATAAAAAATCAATCTTTAACATACCTTTGAGAGAAATGGCAACTACCCAAATGCAGTCTCATCAAGAAAGTGGAGAACTGAAAAAGAAAAAAGTTTGAAGTACAGAAGCAGAGCAAGAAACAGAGGATCTTGGTTAATGAACAGTAATGAAGAAAGTAATGATCTTTTGAAGGGAAAACAAGAAAAAAAAAAAACAACGAAGATGGGATTTGTGTAATTTTGGAAACCCAAAAGAAAATTGATAATAATAATATAATTAAGAATTATAATAATGATTCCACAAGTAGAAAAAAAGTTGTGCCTTTTTGTTTAGTAAAAAAGGACCAGAAAAAAGGATCCTTCCATATGTTCATTTGATTTCTACTTTGGCTATAATTTTTTATAATAATAATACTAATAATAATTGTTAAAATCAGTTAATACGGATTAAGCTAATATGAACTATTTTTATTTAATCATTTTGAGTTTAAGTTATAGTAAATATAATATTTTAAATTAATTATTAAAAAAATTTTAAATATTATTGTAATAATTTTAAATTAATTATTAAAAAATAATAATAATTTAATAATTTTTAAATATTAATTATTCAGATAAATAATAATAATAATTATTATTATTATTATTGAGTTGATTGAGATATTTAATTGGAGTTTTACTTTTTATGATGTAATTATTGTGTTTGATTGAAAGAGAGATAAGTAGATTAGATCACAACACCACAAGTAGAGGACTAGGTGGCTTAGGTTGTCTTCATCTTTTTTCTGCTTTTTTTGTTTCTCTATGCATGTCAATGATTGTGCCACTAACTGCAACACTAAAGCAAGGAAGCATTGTGCTCTTGTGGGGATTGTTAACTATTTATTTAGTGATTAATTCTTAAATTTATATTGCAATTTTTGTATAAAAATATAATAATTTTATAAACAAAAAAATTGAGTCGTATAATGATATAATTTTAAGATAATTATAGATTGAGGATTTGATATTTACATTGAATTCTTACCTCTTTTCTTCAGTTTAAAAAAAATATAAAGGGCCTAAATTTCAAAAGTCAATTTATGGGATTTTCTTATTTTTATTAATTTGAAAAAAAAATGAAAAGATGCGGTTGAATGGAAGCAACGAACAGCTCATGGACAGTTGATTATGCGCACGACCCCTCCATTTGGCGCCAGAATAAACGGACGTAAAGCAAAAATAAAATTAAATAATTAATGCTTTTTTTGTGTGTTTTCTGTAATTATTATTTTAGAATGTAATGAATTTATTATTATTATATAAAATTCATGGGTCTTGACTGGCAGTGACATCTTAATATATATATATATATATGGACACACACCAAAACGGTTAAAGTTGGCAAATTTAATCTAATTTGATAATTATTTACAATTTTAGTACAATTATAATTTGATCAATATATGACATCTAAGGTGAAGTAGTTAATCTCTATTTTTATGAATTTCACATTCATATCATCTAAATACTAATTATAATAGTTAGTTAGACTTCAATTTTAATAATTTAAGAAAAATATAAAAATGTGAATGAAAATTCATTTAATTTGTAAAGACTATATTCATCCTTTTTTTAATCTATTTTAAGTCTTCATGTGAATGTAAGATTATAATAATAAATGTTAATTAATTCATCTCAAACACCATGCATTTATTTTATTTATTAACTAATAATTAAATCATAATTTTGTTAAAATTATAAATAATATGTTAAATTATGCTAAAATTACAAATAATATGTTATATTGAGTTAGTTTTGTTAAATTTAAAATTTGAATAAATATGTAAATAGTTAAAAAAATTGTGATTTTTAGTGCTTCGTGTGTGTGTGTGTATATATATATATGTATATATTTTTACTAAAGAAAAGAATGTGTTAGAGAAGGGAAGGGAATAATCATTTATTAGAAAACCCCACTTCTATTCTTTACTATTTTCTCTAATTCCTGCCAACTGCTTTTTGCAGGAAGGTATATTATTATTATTGTTCTTTTTTTTTTCTTTGGTCATGGAGGTAAGGAAGGATGGGAATCTAGACCTTTAATTTTTAAATGGAGTCAATCTCGGTGGACTTAGCCAATTCTAGATGGATAATTTAATATTTAAATGCGTTCCTAGGACTCTATGATTTCAAAGATTATGGGTTCCCTTACCACTTAGACTAAGTGGTAGGAATATTATTGTTGTTGTTGTTGTTGTTGTTGTTGTTGTTGATGTTTTGTAATTAAATAAACAATCTTACTAAAGCACTAGTTTTGTGTTTTTTAAATTTGTTGAGAGTTAATGTGCCACTTAAAAAAGAAAGTGATTGTTAACAATAATATGAAGGGTAAAGGTCCAATTTGCATTTTGGGTTTGTACCCTAAGAGCATTTTGGCATTTTGATATTTTTGTTTTTCCAATCGGAACTTCATGTTTGAAAAGTGGAGTATATTGGAACTTTACTGATTACAATCAAATCTAATAACTTTTTTTAGTACAATTAAGTTCTATAAAATAATAAAAACCTAATTTTAACTGATATTAACAAATTAAATTGATAATTTTTTTTAGAAATATATATATGTATAACCTAATTATTAAATTTTAAAATTTTTTCAACTTATAAAATAATTTTTTTACATTTTTTTATAAATTATTAAATTTTTTTTTTATTTTTTAAAAATTTTGAAATCAAGTGATATAAATTTAAAAAACATGACCAAATTTATTTGTTAACATAAATAGTGAAATGATAATTGACCTAAAATTTAATTTTAATAGTTGAATAATATAATAGTTATTTATCAATTATTGTGTAAATTTAAAAATTTAAACTAATGAATAAAATTTTAAAATTTGTATTTATCCATTAAAATTAAATTTTGGGTCAATTATCAATTTGATATTTACATTAATGAGTAAATTTGGTCATTTTTTGAAATTTATATCACTTAATTTTATAATTTTTAATAATTTAAGAAAAATGTTAAAAAAATTATTTTATAAGTTGAAATTTTTTTTAAATTTAATAATTAGGTTATATATATATATATATATATTTTAAAAAATTATTAATTTAATTTGTTAGTATCCATTAAAATTAGGTTAATTTAATCAACTCATAGCGTTCGTTGTTGGTTATGTTCTTTTTCGCTCTCCTGAAGTCTTGGACTATAAGATACTACCACTTGGAAGATGGCTGGAGCTTATATTTAGAATGCATGAAATATGCTATTATGGACACTGAGGACTGCCAACCTTTTTACCATTTTATCAGGGATTATTATAAAGGGATACTAACAAATTAACGAATACTATTTAACAAATTAATCTAATTTTAATGGATACTAACAAATTAAACTGATAATTTTTTTTAGAAATATATATATATATATAACCTAATTATTAAATTTTAAAAGTTTTTCAACCTATAAAATAATTTTTTTACATTTTTCTCAAATTATTAAAAATTATAATAAGTGATATAAATTTTAAAAAATGATCAAATTTATTCATTAATGTAAATATCAAATTGATAATTGACCTAAAATTTAATTTTAATGGATAATTTTTTAAATTTTATTTTAGTTTAAATTTTTAAATTTACACAATAATTTTTAAATATACACAATAATTGATAAATAAATTTTTTTTATTCAACTATTAAAATTAAATTTTAGGTCAACTATCAATTCACTATTTATGTCAACAAATAAATTTGGTCATTTTTTTGAAATTTATATCATTTGATTTTAAAAATTTAAGAATTTTTTTAATAATTTAAGAAAAATGTAAAAAATTATTTAATAGGGTGAAAAAATTTTTAAATTTAATAATTAGGTTATATATATATTTCTAAAAAAATTATCAATTTAATTTGTTAGTATATGTTAAAATTAGGTTTTTATTATTTTATATGACTTAATTGTACTAAAAAAGTTATTAAATTTAATTATAATCAGTAAAGTTCCAATATGCTCCACTTTTCAAATGTGAAGTTTCAATTGGGAAAAAAAAAATACCAAGGTATCAAAGTGCTTTTAGGGCACAAACCCCATATGTAAATTGTACCTTTTCCCTAATATGAATTACGAATATATGATGTTGGAATTGCAAGTTTTTCTTAACTATACAAAACATAGACGAAATGTAGAATAACATACTCTTTCGCACAATTATCACAAATTTATAAAAATATGTTAATTTATATAGTCTAAGTGCACACACATTCCACAATCGTTGTTAGAATTGCAAGCTTATCACTTTACTCTCTCAATTTTTATTATCAATAATTTTAAGAATTATTTGCAAAAAAAAAATCATAACTTATAGCGATTTTGGCAATTTTAACACAATTTTTAAAATTTGACAAAATAAACATGATATTTAACTTTTTTTACAACTCAAAACATCAATCGATATTTCATTAAAATGAATGTTTGCATGTCAGACTACATTTGGATGAAATCTCAAATTCATAAAAAAATTTTACATGCATGAAATTCACCGTTTCATATAAACTGTTGTAATGCTAATTCAAAAGTATAAAGAAAAATAATTAATTAATTAAAAAATAACTTAACACCAATAACAATCCAAACCAATACTAGATTTATTGGTGTCATTGGATGCATAAATGTTCATGTTTGGACTGTTAGGTTTCAAGAACCTGCTTATTGGTGTTAAATTATTTTTTAATTAATTATTTATTTATTTATTTATTCATTTTTCTTTGTGCTTTTAAATTAGCATTACGGCAGTTTATACGAAACGATGAGTTTTACGTGTACAAAATTTTGATAACCTTGAGATTTCGTTCAAATGTACTCTGACATACAAGCATCCGTTCATCAAAATATCGATTGGTGTTTCGAGTTGTAAAAAAATTAAAAATCATATTTTATTTTGCTAAGTTTCAAAAGTTGTATTTAAATTGGCAAAACCGCTATAAGTCATTAATTTTTTGACAAATAACCCTAATTTTAAATATGTTACTCAACACGCTTAATTAATATGGTGTTGGTGAGAAAAATAACATTTAGCCAAGTTAATGCCATATTATATGAAAAAATAACATGTTAATGTCACATTATCATAAATAATACAACAGTATATAAGAGAATGATATATCATAATCATATCAGCTATTTTGACGATATTAACCTAATATGTTTGAAATTACTAACAAATAAAATACATATCTTAATTTATCATAAAAAATTACATATAAATAATTATTAAAGGGTAAAGTGTAAAATCACAAGATGTTTTTTATACCCAAATTATTATACGATACTTATTATATGAATAATTTTAAACTTGATTAATTCCTTTCAAATTGTAATTGTAAAACCATAAAGTTTTAAACTTGATTAATTCCTCTTAAATTGTAATTGTAAACTTGGAGTGATTCCCTATTAATTCCTCTTTGTTTATTTAAGGGAAAATTAGTAACATCCCCTTGAAATTTATTCAAACTAACTATTTCATCCTTATTATTTTAAAAGTCAATTAAATACCTTCTGAAATTTGATTTTATTAACTATTTGTCCATTCTGTTAGAATTATGCATTATAAACCATCAATTTCAGCACCTAAAAAATCAATTAAATCAATAAAATTGTGCATTATACATCTTGTGAACTATGTAAGCAATCAATGCACAATTTTGCTGTACTTTTTGGGTGCTAAAATTAATGGTTTTTAATGCACAATTCTCATAGAAGGGACAAATAGATTACTCAATCAAATTTTAAGGGGTATTTAGTTAAAACAACATGGACGAAATAGTTAGTTTGAACAAATCTCAAGGAAGTGCTAGTAATTTTTTCTTTATTTAATTATTTCGATTCACAGTAAAAATGTTTTCAAATTAACTCATATTTGAATTAAAATTTTATATTTTTTAAATAATTTTAAAAATATAATCTTCCAATATTTATGTAATGCTATCAATAATAAATCTTAAAATATTTTTTAAGAGATGTCAACTCTAATTAGCTAAAAGAAACATTATGTTAATCTACTGGACTAGCTTTTTTTTTTTTTAAACTCAAAATTTCTAACTATGATAATTCTGATTAATAAGGAGTTTCAAGGTTTCACACTTCCTACATTAAATATAAAAACATGAATTCAAACTTCCTAGATCAAACGAAATTGAAAAAAGACAAACAAGATTAGGGCAATTTACATCTTACCAAATATTGCTTTGCTATTATGTGATACATTTTTTTTTTATTTGATAAAAACAAAATATCTATTGTGTGATAGATATGACTTCTAGCATTATTAATTCAATTTATTTAAAGACAAAATTTCAGACATGCTAGATTACTGATTGACCATTATATTCCAACCATCCTCATATATACATATATATATATATAGCACTCAAAGTTTTGGTTCCTAGCTTTTTGCCCATTGTAAAATTCTTTATTCTTGCAAGAAACATCTTTGTAGTTATAACAGAATATTATGATATTACAAATAAATAAATAAAAATGAATCATTTACAGTTCAAACTCATTAATTTGTATTTGACAGTTTGACCAAATGTCCCTTGAAGCGACAAGGGAATTTTATACATGTAGCAATGTAATCAAGATACATGTGTTCTTGCTGAAATTAAACATAGTTGATTTGCATATGATGCTAATTTTAATATTATTTTTTATTTTGAAAAATTTGTATTTACATATTACATCTAATGAAAGAACGTGTAAATATATCTTGAATTTTTTTTTATTTAGTGAAAAATTAATAATATATTATGTGTCATAAATTTAATTACTTAAATATAATATATCCGATAGAGGAATTAAAATCTCACGTATATTGTATATAAATACTACTATTGCTGATGAATTAAGCTTGAACGGCTAAAAGACCTAAAAGACTTGACAGCATATAGAGTTAAAGTAATAACATGTGTAGGGCAAAGACATGAGTTTCATCGTAGAAAAAAAGAGAGAAAAAGGTAGGGAATACAACTCATGAAGATAATGGAGGTACATCTGCATGGGTTGCTGCTTTAGTTGTAAAGTGACTCGTTATCTAATGATGCAAAGATGGAGTTTGCCATGTGCTTGATACCCTTATGATTAAAAAAAGAAAAAGAAAAAAGACATGATATGAGGAATTAATATATACATATATAATTCTTTGGAATTTTAATAACATGGAATTAGAGGAATGTGCAAGTGTGAATTCATTATAGCTAAAATTGGGATATGAATGCTGCTGTTGGGGACCAAAAAAAAAGAAAAATTAGAGCCAACTTTTTTCACTAGAAGCACGTGGTTTGGGACTTGTGACAAGTGTGTTTTGTTTGGTAAAGTTGTAGTGTTGCTATTATTTTTTGTGGGCGGCTTCTGTGCTGTTAGGGAGCCTTGTGGACCATTGGTCTCCCTTTCTGTTAGCCCACACTAGCGACTTTTGCAGGAGAAGGGCACCACCACCCCCTTTCCTTAGTGTTTCTCAAGCCTCCCAAGTTTATAAGTTGGTTCCTTGAGTCCTCTAGCCCTGTTCTTGCTCTCGTCTTGACTTTTCCTAGGCTCTACTACAAGAGGCGTATTGATTGATGTTGTAGCTGTTTAGGCATTTTTTTTTAATTAAAAGAAATTTTCACCACTGTCCTAATAACAAAAATTAAATTAATAACTGCTTAATCTTTAAGCAAATTTAAAGGAATCATCATGCTATTTTAATTGGAATTTTTAACCAGTGAGGAAGTAACAAATGGTACCTTCTCTCTAAGGGCATCCTAAAGTGTATGATTTGATTTCTACTGTTATCAATTTAAAGGAGAAGATTGTCTCTTGTTGTGTTGTTCATCAAAATTTATATCATATTACATCTCTATTAAAAAAAGAAGAGATTTTTACATTTACTTTGAGTATATTATACTTTACAATTGAATTTATAATATAAAATTACGTATATCTCAATCAAATCATAGAATACAACACATTTGGTGTACATAAAAATCTCTACTATCAAAATTTTGAGAAAATGGCAGGAAAAATCTTGCTTCAATTTCTTATGGGAAGAAATCAAGAAATGCATTTGCATGCCCACCTCATACAAACATATGGTTTAAAACCTTATGTCAAAAATTTTTGGGTAACTTGTGCCTATTGGGCTGTGTAGGCTGTAGCCATTCCTCCAACCACTATGGGGGCAGCGGCAGATGGTGTGTGTGTGAGTTTGGTAGCTGACGCGCACCATACTTCCTGAAATCCAGCCCATACTACAAATCGCAACCTTAAGCAGCAATCTAAAATTGAACATATTTGTTTTAATTATTTAAATTAGCATCAATTTTTTTATAGTATTGTAGACAAATATTAAACTCATTTCTAATTTTTCCAAAGGCATATTATTTATTTATAGTATTTATGTGGTTACTTTATTTTGAAATAAAATAACATGTTACTTCATTTATTTTTGTAATTTTTAAGTAAAATTAATTATTTTCATTGATTCAATATATTTTTTAATCATTATTACTTTATTATTAATATTATTTTTTAATTAGAAATTTCTGCCATAATATAATTGCATTGTAAAAAAAGAAATTTATCAAAAATACTTTATTATTAAATTTATTTACTAAAATGAATCCAATTTTCATTTATTACATTTTTACCTCATTTCTTCTTATTTTTTACCTTTTTTTAATTTTTATTTTCTCTTTTATTCCCTTTTTG
>CATIWM010049708.1:0-14650 GCA_949671775.1 Mallotus repandus
AGATATTAATTTGTTTTATGGAGTGATATGTGATGTATTTAGTTGATTATGAGTTTAATAAAGTGTTGTGACGGTGTGGTGAACTCTTGACGTATATATAAATATAAAAATATATATATGAGGACACAATGCTACTTGTGAATGAGGCAGGGCTATATGCAATATGGAATCTCCTCTATATGTTGTAAAACGGCCAAAAAAAAGAGGAAAAAAAAAGAATTACAATTGAAAAAAAAATTTTATGGCAGGGCTGTATCGTATGGGGATCCATAATTTATTGAACAAAAAAATTTGAATTATATGTAATTCACAAGTACATTATTGTCCAGAAGAAAATACTATGCTATAATAATTATGTGCATGCTAAAAGTTTATAGTTAATTATTAAATGGACTTGATTGATAATATTATATGCTTAATGTGTTATGTTTTCATAGGATATTATGTTATTCATTTACTGAGTTGCGAGCTCACCTCTCTGCATTATTTTTCGGGATTAAAAGAAATTAGTCGACCTTGAAGAAATATTTGCATCAAATACACTAGCATTGTTTCAGGTGAGTCAGCAGGAGGTCGTCATCAGTTTTTCTTGAACGCCGCATGCTTAGTGAATTTTCATATCTTATATTAAGGCTAGCGTATTGTATATGTATAATATAAAGAAAGATATGAACTACTTGAAGTTGTGTGCTTGTTGGTGTGTGATATGTGTTACATATATGGAATTGTGAGTTAAAAATTTGACATTAATGAAATGTTATGTGTTATTCATATGCATACAATGTATGCTTGGCATCCTTAACAGGTGTCACATTTAGTAGTATCAGAGCATGGTTTAGAATCCCTTAGGATATAAAAAAAATTATGAATGCATGTACATGTTAGGAATACATATAGGTGTCAAGAATTAAAACTAAGTGTTTGTATTTTTAATAGGATGAATAGGGAGGGTCCGACCAATGATCCTGCTGACCAAAGTGAGTCTGAGTCTATGCATGGAGTCGAACTTGCAAATGCACCACCACACCAACTTAGGAATTATCACCAGTAGTGCAGTAATTTTTTAAGTCTTTACCGCAAATAATGCAGCCAGTGTTACAGAGAGTTAATCGGATAGCCAACCAACCAGTCCAATAGCCAGTAATGCAACCAATGGCAGAAGTTAAAGAAATAGAGGCTAGAGATAAAACTTATGATAGACTGAGAAAATAAGGGGCTACAGAATTTGAGGGGACCACTGATCTTGAGGTAGCAGAGGAATGGTTATGGGAAACAGACAGGGTGCTAGATAGGCTGGATTGCACACCAGAGCAAAAGCTAAAATATGTTGTATCATTATTGAGGAAATCAGCTTTAGATTAGTGGGATCTAATTCCAAGAAGTAAAAACAGACCTATAACCTTGACTTGGGATGACTTCCTTAGGGAGTTTACAAATAAATACACACCACCTATGTACAGAGATCAAAAGAAAATAGAGTTTCTGAACTTAAAATAAGGAAACATGACTGTATCAGAATATGAGATGTAATTCTCTCGGTTATCAAAGTATGCATTGGAAGGAGTGGCTACAGAGGATGTAAAATATAGACAGTTTGAAAAAGGGTTGAGAATGGATATTCAAGAAAAGATTTCCTTGAAGCCACTAAGTTACAGTGCTTTATTTGAGACTGCATTGAGGGTAGAAGAGTGTCTGACAGAGAAAGATGCAAGGTTAGCAAAGAAAAGAAAAGTGATAAGTAAGTATGGCGGTTTAGAAAGAAAGGGAATAGATGTTTCTTTTAGAGGCTCTAGATTTCACAGGAGTAGAAATTTTACGAGAGAAGTTAGCCAGCAAAGCACGAGCAAATCCGTCACAATAACATCGGGTAGAAGCGAACGAGGTGGTTACAATCAGGGTAGAGTAGAGAGTAAGAGAAGTGAGGGAGGTGTTTCATTTGGTCGGGGATATAGTTCACCATGTGCTAGATGTGGTAGGTTTCATAGTGGAGAGTATTGGGGACCTATGCAGATGCTTTGTTTTTACTGTGGTAAGCCGGAACATATGGCTAGAGATTGTTAGAGTAAGAATCGGGCCAGTGAGAGCCAGATTATAGGTCAAAGTAGCATAGATGAAAATATAACTCAGAAGGAATAAATAGAGGAAGAGGCAGAGGAATGGGATGAGGAGGAGGTTCTAATATGGTACAGGCAGGACAGATAGGCCAACCTCAGCAAACATTGCCCCAAGCTAGAGTATATGCAGTGACAAGACAGGAAGCACCTTCTGTATCTGATGTTGTGATCAATATAATCTCTATCTATGGTTTTGATGCTTATACATTAATTGATCCAGGATCAACATGTTCATTTATTTCATATGAATTTGCATTGAAAATTCATAACAATATAGAAACCTTGGGGTATAATATTTGTGTATTAATGCCTGCTGGGGGTACTGTAATTGTAGATAAAGTTGTCAAATCTTGTCCCGTGGTAATAAATGAGAAAATACTGCATGCAGATATGGTTGTGATAAAACTTAAGGAATTTGATGTTATTTTGGGAATGGATTGGTTATCTAAAAATCATGCTATAGTGGATTTTCAAACAAAAGAAGTGGTTATGGAGACCTCAAAACAGAGAAAAATAGTTTTTGTGGGTGAAAGAAAAATTGTCCCAACTTGTTGAATTTTGGCTACTGCTACTTTCCATTTGATTAAAAGGGGATGTGAAGCTTATTTGGCCAATGTGGTAGATGTGACCAAAGTTAGTCTGGGAGTAATGGATGTTCCAATAGTGAAAGAATTTGCATATGTATTCCCAGAAGATTTTTCTGATTTACGTTCACATCGAGAGACTGATTTTGAGATAGAAACTATACCTGGGATAACACCACTATCAATTGCACCCTTAGAGTTGAAAGAATTAAAGAAGCAGTTAGAAGAATTATTGAAAAAAGGGTTTATTACACCGAGTACATCGCCATGGGGAGCTCCAGTGTTCTTTTTAAAAAAGAAGGATGGCAGTTTAAGATTGTGTATTGATTATAGGCAGTTAAATCAGGTACCATAAAGAATAAATATCCTTTACCGCGGATTGATGATTTGTTAAACCAGTTAAAAGGAGTAACTGTGTTTTCCAAAATTGATTTAAGGTCTGGGTATTAGCAATTAAGAATTTCAAAAGTATACATACCAAAGACAGCATTTAAAACACGATATGGGCATTATGAATTTGTTGTGATGCCATTTGGACTAACAAATGCACCTGCCGCTTTTATGTCATTAATGAACAAAATATTTCATATGTATTTAGATCAATTTTTCATTATGTTTATTGATGATATACTGATTTATTATGAGACTCGAGAACAACATGAAGAACATTTGAGAATAGTGTTATAGATTTTGAGAGAAAAGCAACTTTCTGCAAAATTTAGTAAATTTTTGTTCTGGCTAGAAGAAATTGCATTCTTAGAGCATATTGTTTCCAAATATGGTGTACAACCTGATCCTTCGAAGATTGCAGCTATAAAGGAGTAGGAACCCCCTAAAAATGTTTTGGAGGTACGGAGTTTTCTGGGATTGGCTGGATATTATAGGAGATTTGTTGAAAGATTTTCAATTAATGCTAAACCATTAATAAACTTGCTGAAGAAGAATGTGATATTTAAATGGGATGCTAAATGTGAGGAAAGTTTTGAAGAATTGAAGAAAAGATTAATTTCTACACCAGTTCTGACCTTGCCATCAGGAAATGGGGGATATATAATTTTTACAAATGCATCACAGCAGGGATTGGGGTGTGTGTTAATGCAAAATGGAAAAGTCATTGTTTATGCTTCTTGACAATTAAGGAGTCATGAACTAAATTATCCGACACATGATCTAGAATTGGCAGCAATTGTACATGCTCTAAAAATATGGAGGCACTATTTGTACGGGGAAACATTACAAATTTTTGCTGGCCACAAAAGTCTAAAATATATTCCAACACAAAAGGAATTGAATTTGAAACAGAGAAGGTGGATGGAGTTGATAAAGGATTATGACTGTACTATAGATTATCATCCGGAAAAAGCTAATAAAGTTGTTGATGCTTTGAGTAGGAAAGCCAGTGAGAGAAGTGCTGGAATGACTTGCCATGCAATAAGGTCATTAGTAGAGCTTAGAACATTGCATGTAGAATTTGCATATCGGGATGATATACTTATTACTAGCATGCACGTCAAGCCTTTATTGGCAAGTAAAATTCAACAAAAGCAAATGAGTGATCTATATTTGAGAAAAATGAGGGATAGGGTGCAACAAGGAATGAATAAACAATTTGCATTGAGGCACGATGGAATGTTGTTGATTAATGGACGTGTTTGTGTTCTGAATATAAAAGAATTGAAAGAAGAAATTCTAAATGAAGCCCATTATGCACCATATGCAATGCATCCTGGAAGCACTAAAATGTACAGAGATTTATGATCTTTTTGTTGGTGGCCAACAATGAAGAAAGATACAGCTGAATTTGTAGCAAAATGTTTGACATGTCAACAAGTAAAAGCTGAACATCAGGCACTGGCTGGTAAGCTTCATCCATTGTCTATTCCGGAGTGGAAATGGGAGAAAATAGCGATGGATTTTGTACTTGGACTGCCTTGAACCTTCAAGAAGCATGATGCCATATGGGTAATTATTGATCGACTTACCAAATCAGCTCATTTTCTACATGTGTAACAAGGTGATTCGCTAGACAAATTATCTAGAATGTATGTGTCAGAAATTGTAAGACTACATGGAGTGCCAACATCAATTGTATCAGACAGAGATCCACGGTTTACATCCAATTTTTGGGGAAGTTTACAAAAGGCTTTAGAAACAAAGTTATGTTTCAGTACAGCATTCCACCCCCAGACAGATGGATAATCGGAGAGAACAATTCAAACATTAGAAGATATGTTGAGAGCCTGTATGCTTGAATTTAAAGGGAAATGGGATGAGCACTTACCATTAGTTGAATTTGCCTATAATAACAATTATCATTCAAGAATTAGCATGGCTCCATATGAAGCTTTATATGGCAGAAAATGCAGAAGTCCTATTTGTTGGGATATGGAAGGATTGCAGCAATTAGAAGGTCCTGAATTGATACAAGAAACTGTGGATAAGATTCAAATAGTCAGAAAGTGCTTAAAGGCTGCACAAGATAAACAAAAGAGTTATGTGGACAAGCATAGGAGAGAGATGGAGTATGATGTGGGTGAAAAAGTTTTCTTGAAAGTATCATCATGGAAGGGTATTATATGATTTCGCAGGCAAGGAAAACTGAGTCCTGGGTACATTGGCCCTTATGAGATATTGGAAAGAGTTGGCCCTTTAGCTTACAGGTTGGCACTGCCACAAGAATTATCTCAGATACATGATGTGTTCCATGTTTCCATGTTAAGAAGATATAGATCTAATCCTTGCCATGTAGTACAAGAGTTAGAAATATAGTTGACAGAAGATTTAAATTATAAAGAAGAACCGATTAAAATTCTTGATAGGCAAATAAAGAAGTTGCGTAATAAAGAAATTTCAATAGTAAAGGTTAAGTGAAGTCAACATTCACCAAAAGAAGCCACATGGGAAGTGGAAAAAGGATATAAGAGTTCAATACCCCTACCTATTTCTTGAGATTGGTGAGTCATACTTAATTTCGGAGACAAAATTTCCTAAGGTGGGGAGAAATGTAACGCCCACCTAATACATTGCATTTATTTTGCATAACATGCATAACATATAGACCTGAGAAATGCATGAAATATGTGTGATATTAACTCCAATGTTAGATAAGAGAAGATTACAAATATTTACAATTAAGTCCATAACAAGAATTAGGAAGTTAATGGTTTAAATTGGTTTATCAAAAAAAGAAATATATATATATATATATATATATACATATATGTATTTATACAAAGATTTTTCTATATTTGATTATGTGACAAGGGAAGGAGAAATAAATATATTATATTTATACACTTGATTGTTTCCAAAAAAATAATAATAATAAATAAATAATATGTGATAATTGATAGAAGGTGCTAGAACTAGGCTAAGTGGCAGCCATCAAATAAAAAAAGAGAGAGAGAGAGATACAGGTAGAAAAGAAGTGACAAGAAAGAAGGAAAAAAAGAAAAAGAGAGGAGTCTGACGTTCGACCAAGTATAAACAGTAATATTGTTTAATCTATAACTTTAGTTATGTAACTCCAAATTAGATGATTTTTCCTTCTAAAGAAAACTTGAGATGTCTACTACGAAACTTGCAGAAATAAAATAATAAAAAAAAAAAACTAATTCTGCTGGTTCGATGGTCATTTGAGGCTGAACATTTTATTGCTCAATTTCCAACGATGGTTTGAGGATGGTGGATTATTTCTTAGGGTTCTTCTTCTATACACCTTCAATTGAAACAAAATCAATTTTAAATTACTCTTGACACATAGGGTCAGTGATTTGAAAAGTTGTATCTGGAGCTTAATTGTATAAAATTTTTGGGAGAATTTTTAAATTTGCCCTATTAAATATGTTATAGTTAGTAGCCTTACATGTTTAGGTAATTTAATGATATTAATTTTTAGGTGTTTAAAGAAAGTGAATTATGACCTATTTCAGCTAAAAAAATTGGAAAAGAGGCTGAAACACAAGTAAATTCAAACAAAGGGAATGAAGCAATAAAGGTAAGTGAATAACTTAATGTTCTATGTGAATATAACACAAGTCAATAAATAATTATAAATTTATTTGTTAAGCTGATTGGATAAAAGAAATACGTGTGTTCTAAATAATAGATGTTGATTTTTGATTAATGTGTTGATGGATGATTGTTTTTGAGATGAGATTGTATATATGAATGAAATTGTACATATGAATAATGGTTGTTGAATTCGGATGTCCTGTTTAGGTGAGGACAGAATACTTGTTGAAGCCATATCTAAATTTTTATAACTCAAAATGGGGTTATGTTTGTTCCTATAAAAACTTTGACAAGTTATCTAAAAATTTGATAGAAATAGAGGAAGCTTAATTTTTCTGTTTTGATTGCCAATTTGGGCAATACTTTATGTAGCTTAGTCTTTGTTGACAGATTGTCCATGGTGGATTGTTTTTTATGTTTCTCTTTCTATATATATCCAATTGATGTGAAATTAGTTGCAAATTAATTTAGACTCATAATAATATTGATCTGAAAAATATGGCTTTGATAGTCATAATATGTAAGTTTTGGTGTATTTTTGAATTTGCACTATCAATTCTGTCATGTTGAAATATGGTGCATTTTGGTATATTTTGGTATATTATTGTTTTTGTTATATATTATGGGGAAGATACTAATTTTTTTTATGGAGTGATATGTGATGTATTTAGTTGATGATGAGTTGAATAAAGTATTGTGACAGTGTGGTGAACTCTTGACGTATATATAAATATAAAAAATATATATGAGGACGCAATGCTACTTGTGAATGCGGCAGGGCTGTGTGCGATATGGAATCCCCTCTATATGCCATAAAACAGCTAAAATAAAGAGAAAGAAAAAAAATGAAATACAGCTCACAAAAAAAAAATTTATGGCAGGGTTGTGTGCGTATGGGGATCCATGATTTATTGAAAAAAATTGAATTATATGTAATTCACAAGTACATTATTGTCCAGAAGAAAATACTATGCAATAATAATTATGTGCATGCTAAAAGTTTATAGTTAATTATTAAATGGACTTGATTGATAATATTAAATGCTTGATGTGTTATGTTTTCATAGGATATTATGTTGTTCATTTACTGAGTTGCAGGCTAACCCCTATGCGTTATTTTTCAGGATTAAAAGAAATTAGTCGGTTTTGAAGAAATATTTGCATCAAATACACTAGCATTGTGTCAGGTGGGTCAGCAGGAGGTTGTCCTCAGTTTTTCTTAAACGTTGCATGCTTAGTGAATTTTCATATCTTGTATTAAGGCTAGCATATTGTATATGTATAATATAAAAAAAAGATGTGAACTACTTGAAGTTGTGTGCTTATTGGTGTGTAATATGTGTTACATATATGGAATTGTGAGTTAAAATTTTGACATTAATAAAATGTTATGTGTTAGTCATATGCATGCAATATATGTTTGGCATCCTTAACAAGTGTCACATTATATATTTTATGAAAATAAATTTTTTCATGAATACTACAAGTTAAATTTTTTTTTTTTTTGTAAATTATTACTATTTTTATAAATTTAAAATATTTTTATAAAATAATTATAATAATGTCACTTTACTTATAAAAAATTAACTAGAGATTACATGTATTAATAAATAAAATATAAAATAATTAAAATAAATATGTCAAAAAATAAAAATACCAAACAAAAAAATAATCTTTTCATATTTTCTTCATAAATTAAAATATATATTTTTAAATAAAATAAATTATTTTATTTCAGAATACAATTATGGAAAAAATACAAATAACTATCATATGGTTTCATTTGTTTTCAACTAGAGGCTGAAATTTTATAACCAATCTGAAATTTCATTTTTACTCATACCACGTCATCATTTTGAACAGTGTTGAAAGGCTCTAGAGGGGGAGTTAATAGAGCTAATTGAAATAAAAAAAAACTGAGAAGAGATTAAAGAAACTAAAAATGAAGTCTTGAGAGCTAAAGAAGGAGAGATGTAGGCACACACGATTTAAGGGGTTCGGATTATAATCAATCATACATTTTCACCTAACATATTCCAAGTTAAGCATCAATCTATTACACTAAATTGATTATAATTGAGTTTTAAGATTCAACTCAAACCTATTACACATGAATTTTTTTGATTAAGCTCTAACCAAAAACCACAATACCAAGTGTTTTGTGGTTCAAACTTAAACCAAAGAATCCTCACTTCCCTTCTTCCTAACCCAAGAAAGAGTAGAAGACAAGAATCCTAACTCAAACCACACAAACTGAAACATTCAAGGTGCTTAAATATCACAGTGAATTGATTATAACTGAGAAAAGCAATGAATGCTAAAGAATGAGTAGATTTCTAAGAAATAAAAGCTTCACCGAACTTTCTAACTCTTTTTTCTGTTTGTAGCACTTGTTTTTTATAAAGAAAGTGAAAAATGGTTGTTGGGGTGCATTTAATTCGTCCTCAATCTTCAAACACTTCATAAATGAGTTTTCAGCTTTTGTAGTGAATAGGGCATTCAAATCGTGAGAAATATGCTCACGATTATAAAGGTTGAAAAAATAGCCATTGAACTTCAAACTTATCTGATGGAGCCGAGTTAGAGGTAAATTCAAATCATTTGTTAAAGTTAAAACAAAGGATTGATCATGCAAATGATCAACTGGTGTTAATGTAAATTACCTTTAGTTACTAACGCACTAAATCATAGAATAACTCTTTTGTAACGAAAAATACCACACAAAATGAGTCAAATCACAGAATAATCTTTTATAATTTTTCTTTTTTTTAGAGGAAATTTTTTTTCGAATTAAATAAAACACACATCCAGATCCTTACAAAACTATGACAATTTTAATAGAATATGTCAATTTTTTAGCTTTTTTCTTTTCGAACAACTAATTTTTTAGCATTAGAGAGAGAAACATTTCTTGTGATATTTAAATTATGATGCGTTAATTTTATTTTTATTACTTAGTTAAAATATCTGTTTAAGATTTTCCAAGATCGATACATCGGACTAGAATATATTAAGCTCAATTATTATAAGATTGGTAATATAATTCATTTTTAGTTCTTGGATTACTACTGTGCTTGAAACTGATTTTTGCATTAAAATGTCAAAAATGTCAAATGTGTTTGTCATCTATAACCAAAGGAGTTCATTCAGCGCTTGAAGAACACAGTGGAATTAAGGGAATTTGAAGTCATGGCTCTGGAAATGTAGGGCAAGATGATAAGAATATAGGGACAAAAAATATTTATTTAGTTTCATTCAGTCAATGGCTTCCTGTAAAAATATTATATTAACTAAAACATTAACAATTCTGATGTGATCTTTTAGTGTAGCATTTTAAAAATTTAAATTGATCACTTCAAAATACATAGATTTCATAGTTACATGACTCTGATATTACGATGATATTAAGGCTTTAAAGTTTTGCTTCTCCTTCCAGATAGCATGGAAAATGAACTTTAAAATATACATATATATATATATATATATATCCACCCGTACCCTGATCTATACTAGAATAATATGGAATACTTACATGTTAAAACTAACATACATGTTAACCTGCATACAGGTCAGTGTACCAGCACTTTCTCCAGCCAAAGGAAAAAAAAAAAGGCAAAAAGAGCTTTAATGAAATCAAAACCAAAATTTTGAAAATTTTAAATAACAAATTAAATGTTTAAATCCACAGTGAATTTTAATTGAAAATGTTAAGGAAGCTCATTACCCCATTATTTTAATGCAAGTAACATTTGAAAAAAAAAATTGCTTTCAAACTTCAAGCCATTATAACAGACAGAAATGAATGTTGTGGCGTTACACAGAAACTGTTCTCATTCACCACTCTGATGCAACAAACAAAATTGTAATCTTCGAACCAAAACAAACACACACAAACATCCTGTGGCAGCATTTAAGAACCTCGACGGCACACGGTTCTGCTTGCTTGCAAACTTCCTGTGGCAGCAATTATGAACCTCGATGGCATAGCTCCGCTTGTATGCAAAATAGAGAGTAGGGACTATTATTACATGCACATGCCTCATCTAAACTCAAAACTTCATATATTGGTCAAAAATGAAAAGTTGTCAAGTTTTGCAGAGAAGGCTCCAGAGACAAACAATCCCACGGCAACCTACTATGCAACTAGTGGAGCGATTTCTGTTGCGACCCTATAGAAAGAATGCTCATTTCCATCATTCAATGTAATAATGACATAATTCGCTGGTTGAAAAGCAAGCATAAATGGGTGTTCTACTTCAAGCCAACATTTGTCCATTTAATAAAAGAATAATGCCAAAAAAAACTTCTTAAAATTATTGTTATTACATTTTAGTAAGCTTCCTAGAAAAGTAAACTCAAAAGAAACGTAAAAACATGATGAACTATTGTAAAGGGTAAAAGGGTTGCATCCACTTCTCCTCAAAATGAAAATGCCGATCTTTGGAAGTACTGTTTCTACTAGAAGAATGCTCTTCAATCCAGCTTCACTGAAGAGAACAAGTAATGCACAAACCAGAATGATGAAAGGAACCCTACTGTTCCCGTTGCAAGCATAATTGCTAGAACCATTAGAAGAGAATACCCCAGGTAAAGGGTTGCAGAGACAGGTCCACTTAAACTCTTGAGATCAAATACAAGATAGTTAATGGAGTATAAGAAAATGTAAATGGCCACTGAACCAGAAGCAAAGAAAGACTTCCACCACCACTTCCAGTCCTCCACACAGAGATGCATGTAGGTTAAAACAAGAGAAACTTCGGCACAGACCACAACAAGAAGGACAAAAACAATCAAGAGAAATCCGAAAACATAGTAAACACGGCCCATCCAGATACTAGACATGATAAAGAAGAGCTCAATGAAAAGTGTACCAAAGGGAAGAGTTCCAGCACCAAGAACAAGAAGCCAAGATGGGTATTTTTGGGCTGGAATTTCCCTAGGAATCTGGTTGGTTCGAACAGGGTATTCAATATGAGGTGCCTTTGCCCCAAAGTATCCACCAATTAGGGTAAGAGGAACAGAGATGCAGAACCAGAGCAAAATCAGGATGACAAACAAAGAGAATGGGATGGCACCTGTGCTATGACTGCCCCACAGCAGGAAATTCAAAACAGTTAGAATCAAAAAGGCAATACCAGGGAAGAAGCAAGCAGCCCTCCATGAAACTGAAACCCATCCTTGGTGATCGCCACATCCAATGGTCCTCCAAAGACGAACTGCAACATAGCCAGCAGCAATACCAAGAATCATGTAGAAGATAAGCATACCTGTAATAAGAGTTCCTCGAGAAGCTGGTGACATAAATCCAAGTGCGGCAAACAGTATTGTCACAATTGCCATTCCAAGAATCTGAATTCCATCTCCAACCATTACACATAAAAGTGAGGAATTGGTTGGGGCACGGAACACATCCCCAACAACAAGTTTCCACCCAGACAACTCCTCATTCATCTGTGCTTGAGCTTCCTTGTCAAGCTCCTCATAACGGGTAAGATCCCGCCTAACAGTCCTCAAAAAGATGACAAGAACAATACCAGCAAGGAAAGTGATAACCATCAGAGAATTCATGATCGAGAACCAATGGACCTTTGATCCCTCCATCTTCAAATAGGCATCCCATCTAGATGGCCACTTGATATCACTCTCTTCAAACACGACCTCATATGTAAAAACAATAGGTTCATTCTCCTTAACTGGCATAGACACAGTTGTGGGATCGCACTTAATTTGGGCAGGGTATTTCTCATACATTTTTGTGTTCTTAACAGACTGAACATTATGCATGAAGTTACAAGGAACCACTTCAAACCCCACAACCATGTACCCAGGAATATCTGATCCCCCATTTCCAATTGTAGGAATAACGTCAGCACCATCTCCAGTTCCCATCACACGTGCCACATTAGCCTCCTCATATTTATGAACAAGAACTGTAAACCTCAAATGGTTAAAAACATAATATGCTTCCTGGACCTTAATTCCAACAGGATAACCAGTCCACCTCAACAAGTACGACTCCTTCTTTGTATACCTTATTGCAGGCAAATTATCAAGAATCAAATTAACCTGATACATCTCATCAATCCTCTTCTTCAAAAGCTTAAAGTTATCAGCAGATAAAGGCTCAGTTTTACACAAAAAAACCTCACTTTCATTCACATGCATCTTAAACCTATATGGAGAATTCTCAATCCTATCTCCCATAAGTAATTCACCAAGATTTTCAGCACTATCCTTAACACCCTCAGGAGGCTGGCAAAAGGGTAAACTGTAATAGCTAAATGGCATCTCAGTATCAATGGAAGTGATAGAATTCACTTTCACTGATAAACTTTCACCTACATTATATTTGTGAGGGTAACTACCAGGAAGGTAAAACCCATATCCAGATTGAAAAATCAAGCAAAGGGTCAAGACCCAGATCTTAAAATGAGCAAAAGACTCCATTTTTAAGGAGTTCTGCAGCGGCTAACGTCAGATCTGGGAAACCCAGATCAAGAAATGAGTGGAAGATTAAAGATTCAATTATATTGGATTCTGGGTAGCAACAAGAACATAAAAAAAAAACCCGAAAATTAAAAGCCTGATAACGCAGAAGTAAAGAAAACGGAAACAGAAAATATAAAAAAAAAAAAGGAAGTTTTTTGGAAGAATAAGAAGCGCGAAGAGGATCAAACTGACCTTGTGAAGATGGTGAAAATGCTATAAGATCAGTGATCTACGCAGAGAAAAAAATAAATAGAGATCTCCAACGAAGAGGAAGAGAGCGTTTATAGCAATAGAATTAGAAGGCAACAAAAACAGCAATTTTATATATAGAAATGGGTTTTGTTTTGCCTTTTTAGGAGTAGACTGCCGACTAATTTCTTTGATTTTCACGAATTGAGACGATAATATCCATATTTTTTATTTATTTTATTTTTACCTCTTTCTTTCCAAGTTTTACCAAATGCCAAAATACTTAGTTATTGGATCGAATAATTAATTAATTAATTAATTGACATATATATATATATATATATATGTATTCAATGTGTTTTCTTAATAAGTAGCTTAATGGTTAAATTCTAGAGAAATTTATATAAATATATCATTTTTGTACTTCAGTTTTTAGCAAAATATCTCTTTTATTATTAAGTATATGAATATTTATTTTATTTTTAAGGATATCTATTTTTTTAATTTTTTTATATTTACCGGCATTCGTATTCTCCTTGTTCCTTCATTATTTTTACAAAAAATTTTAAAAAATAGCATGTTTGACCAAACTTATTTCTTTTATAGTCCGGCCCACTTTATTTTTTCAGAAGTGACTTTTGTGTTTTCAATTTTGGCCCGGCGTGTTTTTTTCTTCATTTTTGTTCTTGTTCGCACAACCGCGGTTTTGAGCGGTTATTGTTACTTCAATTTATTTCCTTTTGCATGTCAGTTCTCGTCGTTTCAGTTTTTAGGGATTTTGTATCTTGTGTTTCTTTTTCTCGTCTTTTATAAGGATTTAAGCAGTGTTTTTTTGTTGTTGATTTGTGTTTCAAGTTAGTAGTTATGGTGAAAGAGAGCAGTAAAATTATTTCTAGGAGAATTTCTACTCGTTTAAGTGGTGGTGTTGCTCAATTTTCTCCTTTGTCTGGAAAGAAGAAGGGTATGGATACTGTTTCTCCGTCATCTGGAAAGAAGAGTCAAATCGTTTCTAAAAAGAGGAAGATCGATGGTGAATCTAAGAAGAATGACAGTGTTGCTAAGAAGAAGAAGAAGTTGTCCTTTGGTGAAAGTTCTCCTAAAAAATCTGAAACATTCTATAAAGTATGTTTGCTTTTCTTTTAATTTTTCTTTTCTGAATCTGTTATTTTTCTTATGAAGTTTTTTTTGTTGTTGTTTGTTGCTTGTTGTTGTTGTATTTGTTGTTTTTGATTTGTTGCTTTTTGTTGGTTATTTTGATTT
>CATIWM010049727.1:0-16124 GCA_949671775.1 Mallotus repandus
ATTTCCTATTTTTAGCTAATTATTAGTGAATTCCGGAAAAATATATGAATAATAATTTTATCTATTATTGTTAAGCTTAAGTGAGTTTTTAGTTATTTTTATTATATATTTGAGCAATTTAAATAATTATTTGTAATTAATGCTATTTAATTGTAAAATTTGAAAGAATATATTTTAATAATGGAATTTAATTATAAATTAGGATTCTATTATTTATTTTGAAAATAAGTGTCTTTTATGCTTTTTATTATGTAAATAAATTGAATTGTGATATTTAAATGAATTTTTATGATTTTTGGTGAATTATGGGAATTTATATTATTTTATTGATTGTGGATTGTGTTAGTTTTCGGTTGGGCAATAAATGTAGTTTGGAGCCCAACCCGAGATTTTAAGTGATGTGGATATTTTGAAGTATGTTTGCGTGCAGGAACGACTCTACTTTTGTAGAGAGATGCCTGTTTTATAAAGGAGACTTTACCAAAATTTTGATAGATTTCTCATAAAACGTGACATCGGGTCTGTGTTGAGTTTTGAGTCTTAGTCGAGTCGTGTCTTAGATCGAGTCGTTCTTTAAAAATCCATAAAGTAAAAATTAGGAATTTATTTCTAATTATTTATTTATTATTATTTTTCTTTTAGTTGCACCGAGAGTTAGGTCTTCAGAACCGGGCCAGCTGAACCAGAATAAAGAAACGCACAACTGTGAGTTATTATTATATATATGCATTGCATGTAAAATGTGTCATCAGCATCCATATTTCTAATAAACATAATTTTATTATGCTATATTGCATTAAATGTTATTTACTGTTGTTAATATTTATCTATACGTTTATATATATTTATAATTGTGAATAATTGATGATGTCATGTTTTAACATGAATTTCATTATATTAATTATAATATAAATATTTTGGAGGATAGTCATAGAACGTGCTACTTAGTGGGTTGCACTAGGATTATTGAGAATTGTGGAGTGAGAGTGGTGTGACTGTGGAAGCTCGATGGACATGGGGTCTTGGGTCAGTCATGCTAACAGTGAGACTGTTGTAGCTTGATTGACCAAGGGTCTCAGAGCCAGTTTACTGTCAAATTGGATAAGAGAAATATTTATTGGAACTAAGTGAGTCTGGTGGCCAGTGAGGATTATGTGATTTGAGGATGCGAACTTTTAGGGTTCTACTCCGATTCTCCACCTAAATCTTTTTGCATTTATTTGTTTTGAAGTGAAATGTGATTTCGAGTATTTGTATGAAATGCATGTAAATAAATATAAATATATAAATATTATATTGATGTTTTGTTGCTTGTGTGCTTAGGTTGCATGTATGCATATAATAATAATTCACTCAGTGAGGTCTGACCCTCCTTAATTATTTTTCAGGATTCTTCTCGTTGGACCTTACCTAGTATTACTCTTCGCTGAACTCTTTCTTTCCCGGCTGACTTATGTAAATTTTTAAGCTGAACTTTTTGGTATTTATAGACGCTGCAGTAGTAGTATGTATCGGTTGTAGTACGTTTTATTAGTAATGATTGAGATTATGTATTTGAATGTTTGTAATATATTTTATCGATATATTAATTATGGAGATTTCATTATGTTATTAAAAGTTTTAATTTTGAGATATTTTTTTTATGTATGTTTGATGTGTAAATTGTGTTTAAGACTTACTACAGGTTCCGGATTCATGTGAATTTTTATTCACTAGCGCCGGTCATGACTCTCAGTTTTGAGTTGTGACATACACATACTCTTAAACTACTCTTAAACCAAATTAGCATATGTTAGCTTGAATCAGATTAAATATTATAACATATACTATATACCCTGAAAAATAAACACACATAAAATGGATAATATTATGTTCAAAAAATCAATAAGCAAATTACTTTCTGCACATTTCAAATATAATATAAATAGCAGAAAATCAACAGTTGCAACCAATAAGCTCACCACTTTGTAAAAACCTCGCTACTTGAGGTCTCTTCAATAGCTTCATCAACTAATAATGTCAAAATTCTCCTATTACATAAAGAAAAATAATGAAATTGTAAGAACTTAATGCTAAAATTGGGATCATATGCATCAATTGAAGAGAAAAAAAAAATATCAGAATTTTTTTACAAGTATAGAATTGTAAGAGACAGTAAGACCGATGCATAGTCATAATCTTCTTGAATGATAAAATTAAATAAATATTTTTGTGAAATAAAAGAATAGTGTTTCAAGTGAGATAGAATTAGAGTGTTTTATATGAAATAGAAAAGAAGTATTTTAAGTGAAATAAAAGGCAAAAAAAATATTATTGTCAAAGTAAAAAAAAATTTATAATTTTTTAAGAAATTATAAAATTTATTAGTTATAAACATAAGGTTTTAAAGGAGAATACTATATAATGGTGGAGTTTATATGATAAAAAGGAGTCTATTTTAGATTAAGGGTTTTTTTATATATAATATAATTTTTACATATAGGCTTTGCACGAACCGTACATAATTTGCATATTTTAAAATAAACAATTAAATAATTTTAATAAATTAAAACTACAATTTAATTAAATATAAAAATAAGAATTTAAAATGTTATTGCAATAATTTTATTTTTTATTTTTTATTAAGAATACATATATATTTTTTAAAATTTCTTAATATGTATAGTAATAATAATAATTGGATAAATAAAATAAAAAATAGAAAATAATTGAAAAAATAGATGTTTTAATTAGAATGAAAGACATAATTTTCAATAGAAAGGAAGAGTAGTATTTTATATGTGATAGAATTATAGTGTTTTACATATAATAGAACATGTGTATTTTAAAATAAGATTTTTTATATTTTTTATAGAAAAATATTATGAATTTTAATAACTGAACATATAAGTTTTTACCGGTGAATATTGAATTATAAAAAAAAACGCTTATTGAATTTTGGACTTAATAATTTTAGAGCCCAAAATTTAATATATATAATAAAAAATTAAGTAATATAATGCGTTTTATAAACTAAATTTTTTGGAATGGAAATTTTGCACTCCATCCATTGATATCTATATTTATTATATGGGTATTTATAATTTTAACTTACATTAATATTTATTTTATTTTTCAATGATTTTTTAACTTGTATTTTCTTTATCAATGATATTTTAACTTGTATTTTTTTTACTTGTTGGAATAAATTATACATTATATGAAAATATTTTATTTTACTAGTAAAATTAGTTTTTGTTAATAACTTTTTTAAAAAAATTTGTGGATATATAAAAAAATTGGAATCAATTGACCAAACAGCAATTTACATGTAAAGTTCAAATTAAAAATATTAAATAAATTAAAAAACTAATTATAATTTCAACTTCGATAGACTAGTTTTTGGATATTTAAAAATAAATAAAGTTATGGTAAATACAAATATCAATTTTAAAAATTTTAAATTTAAATTCTTGAATAATTAAGTATTTTAATCCCCCACCCCTCCTATCTCATCCTGGAATTAACTACTTAATCTATAACTAAAAAAAAAATAAAATCTTTTATGGAAAAGTAAAATTTAGAGAGGTAGGAAATAGACAATTCTAATTGTGGAAACAGAGAAGTGCCTCCAAAAACAGTCCAGGTAGGAGAATTGCAAGCAGATGATGTTAAAAAAGCACACAGATTTTCAGTAAAATCTTTACCCTAAATAGCCAAAAAAAAAAAAAAAAAATTTACCATACTGATTTGCTACTAGCCTTAGCCTACTCTATATATGGCAGCAACTCAAAACAAATGTAGCAAATAGGCAACCATTAAATGTGGTAAAAACCAATTATCAATGCTTGAATTCAACCAATCCTCATGTGATGTGAGTCCACAAAAGACCCATTTTAGACCATTTTTAATTTTGCTCTAGAAATAGCAAAACTAGATAGGAATTCAATTGAGTAACAAATTTTTCTTCTCTAATTTTGGTAGTTCATTTACTAAATGTGGTAAATTATTGAATTAATAATAGATAGAGTGAGTAAAAAAAGAAAAATATTTGGCAAAGATGATCAATGCAAGAAGCAAAAAGCCAATGTTGCCATTGAATCTTCTCTTAGAATTGGTTATTGCTTTTTTAACTAATTGTAGCAAAACTATTAAATCCATAGGCACAAGCAAATGCAAGTTAATTGATAAAAAAAAAAAGGCTATTGGATATGAATTCAAACAATAAATATAGTGATTTCTATTTACTATTTTTCTAAATTTGGTATAAGCATGACCAAGTTAGAACAAATTTTCATTTATTTAACAAAAATAAAAAAAAAAGTGATTAATTTTTTTTTTTTTAAAAAAAAGGAAAAGAACAAGCCGCCAAATATGAATTAGACATTAAATTACACTAGAAAACAAAAGGAATAGAATCTTAAAAAAGAAAAAAAAAACATTACACCAAATAAAACAAAATTAAAAATATATGATACTTGCCTATTTCATTTGTGTTACAGTTAATGGTTGGATTAGAGGAGTGATAAATGAATGGTAAATATTTATATAATTTTTACCTAAATAATAAAAATATTTTTTAAGATAGTTTACATATTAATTAAAATCATATATTTTTCAATAATTTTTTTATCTGCTTGATAAATTACAGGACAATTTAAAAAAATTGTGAAAATTCAATTTTTATTGATAAAAAATATGGAGATTTAATCCTTTTAAAATATAAATAGTATAGTTGAATTTTTTTACATTATTATTAATAATTTATGTTATTTTATTTTAATAAAATAAGTTAGTTTTGATAAATATTATTAAATAACATTTTATTAGCAAATTAATATTTGTTTTTAAATAAATAATTTATAATTTTAAAATAGAATAAGATATTGTTATTCATTAAGCGTACTTTACTAATTGTATTAAATAAATTGTGAAAAGACTTGAATCCAACTAGATTGCGAACTAGTGATTTAAAAAACAAAATAAGATACTAATAAATTAAAAAATGGTAAATTTTTTTTGAAAATATAAAATAAAAAAATGCTAAATTAGGTAAATAAGAAAATTTTGAAACATAGAAAAGGGGACCCACATGCATATGGAAGGCTACTAAAGAACAAAACAAAAGGTTGAAAGGACCCATAAAAGAAGACAGCATTAGGCACCAAACCACTCCAAATGTGGCAAAAGAATCATAAGATATCATGCAGCAGCACCTCCACTCTATTTTAGTATACAGAGCCATGCAAACTTGCCGTTTCTACCCTCTCTATCGCTCGCCATTTGTGTCCAACAAAACGTTCTCTTTTTTCTCACTGTTCTCTATTCTTCGTCTTCATTTCTTTTTTTGTATCTTAACCCAACCCCAACCCCAACCCCAACCCCTCAGTCCTTTTATCTTCTCTTCTCTCCATTTTTAGCAAACACCCAAATACAGTAAGCGCCTTCTCTTCTTCTTCTTGCAAGAGAAAGGAAGGGTCGGACGTTGGTTTTTTTTTTTTTTTTCCTTTTGTTTTAGAGGAAATAAAAAGATTGAAACTTGAATCTTGAGAGATTTGTTTTTGTGGGTTTTGATCAGTTGGGTGTTTGTGTTTCTTGGAGAGGTGAAATGGGTAGAGGTAAGATTGAGATCAAGAGGATTGAAAATGCAAATAGTAGGCAAGTCACATTCTCTAAAAGAAGAGCCGGGTTGCTTAAAAAAGCTCAAGAACTTGCTATTCTTTGTGATGCTGAGGTTGCTGTTATTATCTTCTCTAATACTGGCAAGCTTTTTGAGTTCTCCAGCTCTGGGTATGGATTGCATTTTCCTTTTTGTTTGTCTTTTCATGGACACAAAATTTTGTTTTTGGAATTTTATCTATTTATTTGTTCAGATGCATTTTTTCAAGTGATTGCATGCGTGGGTGCTCTGTTTTTTTCTAAACGTTCTTCCTTTCCAATGGAATTTTCTCTCGTTATTATGAACTTTACTGATTAATGAAGAGGGTTTTCGAATTTTTCTTAAAGGTTTTTGGATCATTGCATGTTATTTTTTCTCTAAGTTTTTTGTTTAAATAGGAATGAGCTCTTTTCATAGTTGTTTGATCATTTGTTATTTTCTCTAACACTTCAATAAATTTAGGAAATTTTTTTCTTTTTCAATTCATTGATTGCTCTTGCTGTTTTTTTATTGGATATTTTTGAAGGGTACTTTTTATATTTTTGTATGCAATTTTTATAAAAATAACTTTACTTGGATCATGTGGGTTTTGGAGGTTTATTGTTTGCTTGTCTGCATGTAACTGCAGAGTGCTAGCTTTTTTTTTTTAATTGGTAATTGTCATTGGTTTATGTGCATTTCTTGTACTATAGCTTGATGAGGGCTGTTTTTTTTCTTGAACAAGATGTTATGGAACTTTGTTTTATTTGCCAATGGAAATTCAGCTGTCTTTTATAACCAACATGTAGTGATTGATGTTCTGTTTTCGCTTCTCTTTATGCATATGTTGAATTTATAATTTGTACTTTGCTAAGGATGGTACTTTCTGATCGGTGTTTGATTAGTATCTGTTGTCGGATTCTGTTCTTCTGCTGTTCGGAGATTTAAATAGCAGATACGTGCAACTGTGTTATAATCATTCAATGTCTTTCTGATTTTCTGATAGGTAAAAGCATTGTTGCTAAGATTTCATGTCAATAAACTATTGAGGTGCAATTGGTATCTATGGTCATGGTAGACTTGTAGTTCAATGGATGTTTCGGATATTGAAATTTGTCGGAATCTTTTAATTATAGAATATAGAGATGTTGATGCCTTCATGTTAGGGTGTTGATTAGTAAGCTTGAAGGGGTCTCAAGTCACAACCTATTGTTGGAGACTAGGAATTTCATTAGGAAATCTTAGGCTCCTGTTGCATTATAGGAGATGGGGAAGGAGGTGAGTTAACCTCTATTACGCACCTCTTACCATAGAAAAAAAAATGTGAACTGCTGATAGGCTTTAAGTCTCTTTTAGGTACCTCAGATCTGTGTCAACTTCCAAGTTGTTGAAAAAAGTTCAGGGGATCTGGAACTAAATTTAGTGCATAATTGTAACAGTATAACAAGGTAAAGTTTTACATTGCTGTTCCATATTAACTGTGGCAAAGGAAAGGAATGATAAAATTGAAGCTGTAGATTGGGAACAAATACCACAACAGAAATTACAGCTCCTTTTCATGCATGAAGAACAATTGTATAGTCAGAAAAAGTTTATTTTGTGTCAAACAGCAAAAATGAAAATTAGTTTCTCATGATAGTACTAAGAACTCTTCTAGATAGGAAGTGAGGATCCCTAGAAAAAGAGAGAATAGAAGCCAGTTGAGAGATATTCAATCAAGAGTATATAGGCAATTTTGAGAGTTAAATGATGTTAACATGGATACGGAAAGGATCTGTGAACAATTCTTAGGCATTTTTTTGCACTTTCTTGGAATAGTCAGGCAAATTTGCAAAATTTTCTTTGGTTTTTCTCAGATTACTGACTTATGATTACTTGCTCTTTTTTTTTTTACTTTTACAGCATGAAGAGAACACTTTCAAGATATAACAAATGCCTAGACTCCCCAGCGCCTGCCAGAGTAGAATACAAGGCAGAGGTACTCTTGATTTACATTTACATTTACATAAGCAAAACATGTGCTTATGTGTAGATACTCCATTGCCAATTATGTTGAACTAAGATTTCTTTGGATAGGCTTTTCTTACTCTTTCTCTTTTAAGGTTATTCTATTGTTATATGTTCTATGAAAATGAGAATTAAATGCATATGTTCATGTCCTTCAGAACATCACATGTAGTATTTTCAATTTTCTTAATATGAATGTCAATTGTAGTTTTCGAATTCATGTTTCATTATGATGCAATATCTGTAAAATGAATTTGTTGCTTCATAGGCATAGGCCACTGAGATTCTTTCGACTGGTTCTTTGACTGCATTGTTTTTCCACTGATTACCTCATGAATTTTTTTTTTTTTATGAATGATTCGTGTTTTTTAAGTGTCGAAATACCATAAAAGAAAATAGAAAAGCCATGTTCTCATTATGTCTTTCCCATTTTTGAGTTTTGGCACATCCTGCAATATGTTGTGCTTGCTGGTTTGAAGATAAACAAAGAAATTATTAGCTTTGTGTTCGGAAACATATATATATAAATGCTAAATTGTTTCCACGTTATTTTCTGTTCAGATGTTCTTAGCTTGTGGCCTCCAAAGTGTTTGGTTTTTTTAGCCTCCATGGACAATTATTCCAACACTAGGGTGATGTTTGAGGTTTCTTTTTCTTAGTAAAAACAATGAAAGATTTGATGAGAGTAGTTTTGAAATTGTGAAAGAGCTGATATATTTCAGTCAATTTCCCTCATCTATTGCTGTTGGATGATCAAAGTTATCAAATGTTTTTAATAGTTCAGTCCTTCACATTAGCCCTATTGAGAACAATCCGACGTACATGTTCTACAAGTCTGATAACCATAGTACTTGGTTTCCACCAGCTGAATTGATAATTATTATTATTATTGCCCAACTTTACTTGCTACAACACTCTCTAGATTCATGTATGAATTGATTTTTCCAACTGGATATTTATTCTTCAGAAACAGAATTCAAAGGAAGTAGCTGCTCTAAAAGAAGAAATAACAAAGCTACAAGTGAAACAGCTGTATGTTTTCTCTGATTAGCTTTGTAGCATTTGAACAGCAACTTTAAGATAGTGCCAGACCAAACTTTTTTTGTGTATTGACGGTTCTGTTTCTGTAGGAGGCTTTTGGGCAAGGACCTGGCAGGCTTGACCTTGAAAGAGTTGCAGCAACTAGAGCAGCAATTAACTGAAGGGTTATTGTGCGTGAAAGAGAGAAAGGTTGTGGCCAATCTTCCTTGGTTTTTGCCTTTTCTTGTCCGAACATCATAATAGAGAGCAGAACTCATTAATGTCAATGTGGTTATCCTATGTGGTTTCGCATTTCAAGAGCCTTATTAATAGAAGTTCTATGTTTTCAGGAGCAGTTACTGATGGAACAACTAGAGCATTCAAGAGTGCAGGTAACTGGAGCCTAACTATTGCATAATCTTTACCTGAAACTATCTTTAGCATTATGTACATTAGAATGAAATCATTTAGTCAAGATAAATGAAATAACATTTGAACTATGTTGCTTATGATTTGTGTCGGTGAAATTCAATTTTCTGCTTTCTGAAGGAAACTAGATCTATTTGACACCAGTTAATAGATTTATTCTTTTCAGGAACAGCGGGCTATGCTGGAAAATGAAACTTTGCGCAGACAGGTAAGCTATACTTTTCTAATGTAGAAATCTCTTTGTAACGTTGTCTTTGAACAATGCATCATATATACCAATTTTTGCTTGTTCACTATTGAAGGTTGAGGAGCTTCGAGGCTTATTTCCATCAATTGATCACTCAGTCCCAACTTATCTTGACTACTATTCCGTAGATAGAAAGCAGTCTCTCATAGACAATGGTTCTGCAAGTCCTGATATGGCTTGCAATTGTTCAATGGAGAAAGTAGATTCAGACACCACCTTGCATTTAGGGTATTATTTTTTTCCTTTATTATATGCCTTTCATCTGGGTTACGACTCTCTTTGTTTTTGTTTGTTGCACTCTTTGGTGATTTTGCATGCATGTAATTGAAGTATATGTCAGAAATACCAACCTAGACTTGCAAAAATAAAACTTCATTTTCCTGGTTGCAATATTTTCTTTCTTGAAATTGGTTTCAGATGAAATTCTTATAACCCTATGCACTGTTTTAGTTCGTGTTCCTCCCACCTCTCTTTTCTTCAATATTGAAACCCAATCAGAAAAATATTTTATTTCAAGCTGAAAGAAGTCAGTTAAACTTTCATTGGTCTATTTTTCTTAGAAAATCATTAAGCGTTTTATTTTGTCAATTTTCAGTAGCAATTATACTAATCTTCTTCAATTGTGCACAAAGGGATTCGTTGGTCGCCGGTTTTAAATTAATCTTTTATCATATACAGCATTACTCTGTCTCTCTCGCACATGTATTTTTTGTTGCTCGGTATTAAGCTAATCTTTTATCATGTACAGCATTACTGTCTCACTCGCACATGTATTTTTTGTTGCCCAGGTTGCCAACTGATGCTTACCGTAAGCGGAAGGCACTGGAAGGAGAAAGCCATTCCAATGATTCAGACAGCCAATTAGTCCTTCTGTGATCATTTTTGTATGACATATTAATAGAAACAGAACTGACATGGTAGAGTTGGTTCCAGAAGTATCTCGAGGCATCAGTTTAGCAGTTTAGCAGTTAGTATTCATGTTTCCATTTTAGGATGAAAACTGAAGTTTCAGATGACAGAGATGGAAAAAAAAAAGTTATAGCTAGTGTTACCCATTTTGAGCAATGGTTTATAGATCCCTTTTTTCACCTGTATCATTCAGTTTATGCTGCTAAGTTTTTGGTGGTTGTTCATCCTTTTCTGAATTCAGCAATAACTAGTCTAGATCTAACTTTCTGAATCAGATTATGCAGTGCAGATATTTTCTTTTTAACACAAATCGCACAAATTTGAAGCTTACTAACATTGTATTTATATCTTAAGAATATGCTTTTCCAGCTTTACAAATGATCCTATAGTTGCAATTGAAGTAAACCTACAAATCTATATACACAGAATTCAGAAACAAATAAAGGGTACATCTTTATTCTTACTATTTTGTACACCTAATTCCATTAAGCAATTCATTTCTTCCTGCCAATACTTGAGAGAACAAAAGATTTTCCTCCTTCCCTAAATCATCCACCATCTTTTCAAAGACCTCCAATTTTCTCTGCATCTCCTCTGCTGCATCGTTGCTGGCGTTTTCGCTGGCTATAGCATCAGCAAGAGAAGCAGCTGAATGTTTCAGCTCATTAACTTCCTTTAACACGCATCCTTTCTCCATTACAACTCTACAAATACTTGAGTCAAGATTGATCAGAGAAGGGTTAGTTAACATCCCAGCTGATTTCCTCATCTCCAGATAAAACTTTGCATCACCAGACAAACCAGCCAACACAATACTGCATACCCATAATTCTACAGTCCTTAGCTCCATCAAAGCTTGCAGCACAACCCCTTCTTTCTCTGAGCCAGAACTGTCTTTCTCAACTTCTTTCTTTTCTTCATCTGCAAACTTCTTGTTAGCGCCTAATCTCTTGAATTCAATTGCCTTCAGACGCTCCATCGCCGAAGAAGGTGAGCTTTCCACAAGACTCACAGCATGTGATAAAGCGAGCCGAGCTTGTCCAAGATAAGAAAGAGAAGCACTAACGGAGTTAAGAAGATCCAGCAAATCTAAGCTATACTTGAGATATGCTTCCATGGAGTTAGCCTTCCATTCGCTCATACGATAATCAATCTCCACAACTAGCTTCGCAAAAGCTTTGTTGATAAAGGGTAAGACCTGAAAACATTGGTGAATCCATGCCAAGGACAGAATCTCCAATCCTCCTGGTTTCGAATTTGATAACAATTGAGTTAAGATACTCGAAACATCGTTGCGAAACGCCTCCAAAGAAGCAGCTAATGCTTCCGGCTGCGGGTGGTGATGATTTTCCAGCTTGGAGTACAATTTGCTAAGCCTTGCAACCAAGAGTACCATTTAGAACTTTGCACAAAAGAGAGCTGTAGGCTTAAAGGGTAGGGTTCTTGTTTGTTGAAGAAGTTTTGGTTTTGGTGGGTGCTGTAAATGAAAGTTTGTGGGGTTTAAGTACAACCTTGCCAAGTTTGTGCCTTGTCTTTATCTTCTCTTTGTTTTATAGCTGAACGGAAAGGGGAAAAAAAAAGGAACACAAGAAAAGGACTAATAATAATAATAATAATAATAAAAACCAAAAACAGCGGTAGTTTTGGTGGCGCAATGCTTTGAATAGTCAAATAGAAAAATGGGTCAATGGTGCTTATCCAAATTGCTCGTTTTGTTTTAATGATGGCAATTGGGAATTGGCAGCGGCATGTGTTTTCTTATGTTGCACGCTATGTTATTAATAAAAGAAGATTTTGACATGAAAAGGCTACTAAAGGCTCAAGCCACACGCTTTTGTACAACCATGTCCACTTGTGCATTTTGCTTTGCAAGTAACGGAGCAACCAAAGGAAAGATACCAGGAAAGAGAGAGGATATGCACTTCATCATTTATTTATTTTATTTTATTTTATTTCTTTTTCCTGCTTGTAAAAATGAAATTGCTTAAGAAGTTTAGAAGAAATTTTATTCTATGTAAAAAAAAAGTCATAGGTTTTACTTTTTTTTTAAAATCCCATAGGTTTTACTTGTTCTTTATTAAAAAAAATTCAAAAGTCGTTGTTGTTGGTTGTTAGTAACAGATATAATGAGATTTCAATTCATATTTTACTTGCATCTTTCAAAATATAAATATTTTGAGTTTAAATTTCATTATAACGCTTTAAATGAAAAAAAAAATCAGAATATTTTTATTTATATTTTAAATATTTATTTTTTTAAAAGGAAAGGAAATAACTTTATTAATAATAATAAAAGTTCCAATACAAAAACATTCAGAAGAAAAGTAGGGGATGCCCCTCCAGCCGTCGCGACACAATGGGCAACCTGATTTGCAAACTGTTCAGCAAAAACTATCTTAGAGTTTTTGTCGGATATGTATGCAGATACTTCATACTTAATTAAAAAATAAAATATCTATTTATTTATTACAAATTTAATGATCAAATATAATATACGTGCTCAAAATCTTTTCAAATTTTTTTCATTGAATCAGATGAAGAAAAAAAAATTCCACGTGTATTTCCTCAGTTTTGTACTATGGATACCATTATTTAATGAACATTAAGCATGACTGCCGAGCAACATAGTTGCTCAATTGTCATTTATTTTTCAAGAAAAATATAAACAAAATGTAGTAATACTTACATTTTGAGGGTGTATTACTAAAGAGATCTTAAATTTGTATCTTCTCATTCGGGTATTGCTTGTGAGAATTGCCTACTATAGATGAGTGATTAGTTTGTGTAGCTGAGTGTTTATGTACACCCCAAAGTCTTCTAATTAGGCCTGAGCATTGGTCGGTTCAGCTCAGTTCGGTTATTGAGGGATAAATTTTTATCAATTTTTTTGAGCCATTTTCAATATTGAACCGAGCCAAAAATATTAAATATATAGTCAGTTTTACAAATCGATATTTTCGGTGACATTAGTTCGGTAAATCAATTTATTTCGTTTGGGTCTAAAATTGTGGCCCAAACTAAAAATATATTTGAACAAATAAAATATAATTGTTTTACTACTTTGGGCAAAACCTAATTTAACTTAATTACAAAAGGCATTTTAGGAATAAGTCCAATGTGTAATAATTATAAAATATCTAATTGAGTCCAAGACCAAGGTGATATATATTCAAAATGTACAAATTACAACTGTAAATTTGTATAAATTTAGACAATAATTACAAAAAAATATATTTGAAGTCCCAATTGAATTGCTGAGCCTGAGACTTCCACCAAAAAATATTTAATAAGTGTTAATAACAAGCTTCCACTTCACATGACTTCACAAAAAAATTGAGAAGCCAACATAAAAAAGCTTCTACCAAAAAATATATATGCAAAGAAAGGCCTGCATATCAATGCAAAAAATTATGATTGTAGATAAATCAAATCTGCACCAAAATAAATATCATTCTTGCAGTTTAACATAGAAGTATACAGAGTCAGTAAACATGAATTGAAAAGCAAATACTCAAAAATAAACAAAGACAGTGGGCTCATATCTAAGTTTTCAAGTCATGTCCAAATGGTGCCAAAATTTCTATCAACAAATAGATGTCACCAAAGAAATTCCAGCAAACACATTCAGACTCTACAAAAAAATGCAAGGTGGAAGCTTCATCAGTGCCCATTTAGATTCAGACAGATGTAACAAAACAAGAAACTCAATGCAAGACAACAGAAGCAGATTCATTATATTCACAGAAATGAGAAGCAATGTACTCACAGAAAGCCAAAAACAGATACAAAAATGAACAACAGTTAAAAACTAAGAAAAAATGAAAATGTATAAAATGTGGGTTCAGATATATGTAATTTTAATTCATTGTAAAAATGCGGCCATACTTTCTAGCAACTAATAAATGCCACTAAAGAAATAGAGGCAAGCACTTTTGCTTCTTAGTAATCATCAGGTGGAAGCATCATCATAGCCTATTAAATACAACAACAACACTAGCAACTTTAAATTAAAGCCACTTCAGTGCTGGTAACAACACTGGCAACTTTAATTTTTAAGCCACTTCAGTGGAGGCACATTTCAAACAGCAATCAGCAGCACATACAGGCAGATCATAAATTAAATAGAAGCACACAACATATGTATAAAATAGGTAGCAAAACAGTCAATAGTTAACATAAATAATGAAATGAATTTAATATTATTGAATTATCATTTAAGTGGCACTTGATGATGCCATAGTAGGGCCAACTCCAAGTGGGGGCAACTTTGACAAAAAAAAACCAAGTAAATACATTAGAAAACAGATCAGGAAAAGTAGAAACAAGAAAATTGAAGAATGCAGATCATTAAATTCCAGAATTGTACCATTCTTAAGCTTCTCAACCTCATCTAAGGCCTCTTCAATTGATACTGGAATTGATGACAATCTCAGCCAGTCCTAAGAATATATTAATGCTTCCACAACTTTTGGAGTCAAAGAACTCCTAAAATAATCTAGCACCCTCTCTCCTGTGCTAAATGCAGATTTAGAAGCCACAGTTGAGATGGGCACAACTAACACATCATGTGCTAAGCTTGACAGAATTATAAATCTCTCAACATTAAGCTTCCACCATCTGAGTATATCAAATGAGCCCTCCTTCTCAATCAGAGACTCGGACAGATAAAGTTCTAATTCAGTCTTTTTACTCCCACCAATTCCAAGATCCGTCTTGTGCTTCTTAAATTTGGCTTTCAACAAGTTCATAAATTTCCCAAATTCAACAGAAGCAGGTTTAAAGACAATAATTGAGAGGCTAGATTGAGAACAATCTTGAGAAGGTGGTTTAACAAAAGCAGAGTAATCATCAAAGAGTTCAACAAGTGTAGTTTTCACATCACATAACAGGCTTCCACCCATAGAATCCCAATACATTTGAGTCAGCTGATACTCTATGTATTCCAGCTTGTCTCTAGGATCTAGAATATTTGCAATAAATATCAACAAGTTCATTCAAATTTAGCTTTCATTGAAAAAGCCATTGATCGTTTACTTGCATCATCACAATTTTGCCACTCATGCAATATACAAAATAGATAAGATGTTTTAGTGAAAAAATAGTTTGCAGTAACATATTGAGAACCAGAAATTCTCAGTGTCATCTCATAAAAATGGTACAAAAAGTCAACAAGTTGCTTGACTGAAGGCTAGTCCATGAAATCAGGTACATCATCCTTTAGATCTACCCTAAATGCATGCTTACATTCCTCATATTTTTTAAAAACTTTATCAAACAAGCAAGCAGTTCTTAACATAACATATGTTGAATTCTAACTAGTAGGCACATCTAGACTCAATGAACGTTTACAATCAACACCAAGTAAATCAACAAATTCTTTAAATTTATGCAACCTAGCAGGTGAATTCTGAGTATATCTAACTACTTCTCTAACCCTTTGACAGACATGCCAGATTTTTTAAGCCCCTCATTGACAACTAAATTGAGAATGTGTGCAATGCAATGCATGTGAAAAAACTTAACTCTAACAGCAGATGTGTCCTAAGACATTAATTTTTTTTAAAAAAAAACCCAAATGCAATGTCATTTAAAGAAATATTATCTATTGTCACTGTAAACACATTTTTTACACCCCATTCAAGCAGACAGTTTCTAAACTTTTTCCAATGTACTCACCCATGTGAGGGGTAACAGGGATAAAGGAAATTTTTTTTTGGAGCTTCCACTTAACATCAGTGTAATGAATAGTAATGCACATGTAATTTATATGTTGAATTGAAGTCCAAGAGTCAGTTGTTATGTTGACTCTTTGACTTTGACAGTGATTAATGAAAACATATTTCAAATTCAACCTTGCTTCTAAATATGCATTATAACAGTCTCGGCTGATTGTCC
>CATIWM010049767.1:0-15784 GCA_949671775.1 Mallotus repandus
AACCATATTTATCTTCTACATCAATTAACCTATTTCCCTTTTTAATTCATCTTCAATTAACCTATTTTTCCTTTTAATTCCTTCTAATTATCATGATAAATATATTAAGAAGGAATAATTATGTAAGAAATTAAGATAAAATCACTTACCTTAAACCAAAATTAGGAACCCTAGAATTTTTCCTTTTTCTTCCTTCTTCTTCTTCTCTTTTCCTTTTTTTTCCTTTACTCTTTCTTTTTTTTTTCTTCTCCGATTCCAGTCCTCTTTTCCCCTTTTATTTGCTTATTTATTTTAATTTATTTATTTATTTAATGTTAAGAGACATATGACTTAAGTTACTTAAGTTGGACAAGTAGAGTTCTACTTTTTCTTCCTACTTCCCAAAATATCTACTATCTATTATTATTATTATTATTATTATTATTATCATCATCATCATCATCATCATCATCATCATTATTATTATTATTATTATAATATTTTTAATCAAATATCAAGGAAAAGTTCAAATTAATCCTCCTTCTATACTAAAGCTCAATTTAGTCCCTAAGGTTACTCATGTAAACAAGTCAACTAGATTCAATTCATGAAAAATACACATAGTCAAATGGAATGATTTAAAATGCATATGTTCACATAATATTGATTATGGATGAAAATAGGGATGTTACAAAAATAATTCTTGCTTAGACCAAATTCCTACCCAAATTAAATTAAATACTTATCTAAAATCCATTAATATTCAACTCTAAACATATGTAAACATTACACACATCAAATTTCCCGACACTAAAGATTTGCTTGTCCTTAAGCAAAAATCAAATTTGAAATTTTAAGAACAAGCTCAACCAAAACCAAAGACTTATAGCTTCAAAGACATGCAAACCTATAACACCGAGACTGAAACTTGTTTACTAAAGAAGATAATTGGACAAAAATTCATCATATATGAACAATTTACTAATCACAACCCAAGCACGTAACTCTTTGAAATCTAATGAATATAACTCTAAAAGAGAAACATTAAGGTCTATAACTCTTTTTTCACAAAACTTTGGTTGTGAATGCATTTTACATTCCATTTCACAACATCTTTTCTTTTCTTTTCTTTGCCTTTGGCTTTGGTGAGTGCGTTTTATGCTCCATCACACTATTTTTATTTTCTCTTAATTCAATTCTTCCCACTTTTAGTTATCTCTCGCCGTTCCCATACTACTAAGCGTGGATAACGCCAAGTGGGTTATTTGGATTCTCATACTTTAATTAGAGCATTGGAGTAGATTCAATCTTCAGTTACAAATGGTATAGTAGAATTGGATGAATCGTTAGCACGACGAACTATCTGGATGCTACAATATATGTTAAATTATTGAGATTATAGATATTAATTATTATGATTTAATTCAGAATCAAGTTCTTTATACTGAATTAGATGAAAAAGCTAAGAAGTTAGAATATGATTCATACGAAACTTATTTAGAATATGAAAATTTGAAAAAGTATACAGAAATGTTATATGTTGTGTACAGAAAAATGTTACAGCACCTTTGTGAAATATTATATGACAGTAGATAGAATATTTAAAAGAACAGTTAGTAGTTAATAAAAATGTGTTTGTAAATTAGTATGTATAGGTATTAAACATGTTTATGCTTCTATGTAAATAAGTTAACAAATAAAATGAGATAGTGTAATTATTGTAAACAAAGTATGTTATAGCCACGAAAATTCAATTATTTGGCATGTTGTTTTATAATTAAATTGTTAGTTCATTTTATTAATATGTCAATGAATATATTGTCAATAGGTGCATGAAAAAATTCTATGAGTTATAGTGGATCCTATTTCAGAGGTATGTATATGTTAATATTGAAATTTTTATGTTAAAAATGTATTATTTAAAATTATTTGTGAATATATTAAATGATTTTTAAAAAAAATATAGATGCATTAATTTTTTATACTTACAAAAATTATATATCCATTGTAGATGCCAGTTCTTTGACTTGATTTACAAGGGCTTTTGGAGTTTATGTTAGATGATTTATTATTGAGTAACCATGTGAGAATATCTTATTTGTTGCACACATAACTTTGCATATTGTAAATTCCGATACTGATCTATTTGAAGAGGTGGTGGTTGGTGGTGAACAATTGAGATTGGTGGAAGAAGCAAAATACATTGTTGCTTTACGTGCAATAGAAAAATTACAAAAAATATACAGTGTTGAAATCATTGATGTCAACTTCTATGTACTGCAGCAGTGTAAAAATGAAAAAGCAACATTAGAACATAAAATAGAGGACTTCAGACAGGAAATGAAAGTAATGAAAACAATGAGAACATGTCTGGAGAAGAGGATAGACAAAATTACAGTTGAACTTCATGATTTGAAAATAAACTGTGGAGAGCTCCCAAAAATTAAAAATTACAAATTAAAAATGAAAAAAAAAAGAACATCAATAAATTCACTTGGTGAATATAATAATGTATGTATTAACATTTTTATTATGTTTTCCTGTAGTTATTTGTAATGTTAAACTAGAATAAATTGTAATATATTGTTTATTATTGTAAGTCTTTTGAGTTTGTAATATATATGTGTGTAATGCTTAAATAAATATTTATGTTTGTTTAAATGTAGTCTAAATGACATATTTAAACATATATATTTTTGTTATTTTAAATTAATATATAATTTTTTTATTGTCTTACATTATATGAGTTTAATTAGAAATTTTATGTACATTTATTAAAAAATTAGTGATTTTAAATTTGGTTAGTAAATTTTCATTAAGGATGTAGTTGCAGTCTGCAATCCGAACTGAGGACGGGTTTTTGGAGTTAGCTCTTTAGAAAATTTTAAAAGTGTTATATATAATTTATTTTTTTATAAAATATTATGCATTATTTCTTAAAGATATATTGATTATTGTTTATAATAATAAAAATAAATTTTAATACATGAGAATTTTATTTTTAATACATATCTTACAAAGATGACGTTAAAAAAAATTCTAAGATACAAAATTACATTTATTCATTATATATATGTTATATAGGATATTATTATTATGTATTTTAAAACACAAAATGCCAAAGCCATGGAATTGAGTTCCGCACTATTACAGGAACTATTGTAGACATTCTCAAAGCAATATTGTATATATCAGGATTAGAATTTTTACCGTGTTGTCCTCGATCTTCTTCAACAATATGATATATTTCATATTATCGAAGAAAATTATGAGAGTTTTAAAATTTTATTCAGCTTAAAATTAAAATACTGCAATATCGCGCGGTTATCATTCTAGTTATATATAGGCCAAAGGTACAAATTGGACCTTGGACTTTGGCCTAAAGATTGGATTGGACCTTCATATTTTTTTTGTTCCTATCTGAAACTTTATTATCCATTTTCATCTCAAATTGGACCTTATCCAAACGGAGGTCCAAACAAATGTTAGAATTTGATGTGCTGGACTTGTGGAACCCACCAAACTAGCCTGCCTCAGGTGCCACGTCAGAGCAAGCCACTCCACCACCTACCCCACTTGACTTGTTAGACTCATGGGACCCACCAATGTTGTTTGACTCATGTGCCACATCATAACAGAAAAAAAAGTCATTTTCTTCTTCTTTTTCATCTACTCCACTATCTCTTTTCTGTGCTTTACTCCTTTGCTTGTCGTTGGCCATTGTCATCTCTAACACCATTTCTGTGACCATCAACATCCTGACCACCACCAATCATCATTCTTTTGAAAACCCAGTTACCATCTTATTAAGAAAATCTTGCACCACCACCGGTAACCACCAAAAAGTCATAATCCAAACCATCATCTCACTACAACACCTCTTCATTTTGCTCCTCTTTAGGAACTATACTTTAACCAAACTCTAAAATAACACTTTAACATTTATATCCATATAGACCCGAGTCACATCTACAACCCACCATTTTTTAGTGTGTTCTACAATCGGGTTATTCACTCCAAACACACTCAATGCCATTCCCTTTCTCTCATCTCGACGATGCGTCGTTTACTTGCGTACGCTCTATTGCATGACCATTTTAATGCCATGTTTGCCCTTCTTTCTCTTTCTTTCACTAACCCACTTGGAGCTGCCATCAAACAACAAATAGAGAGAAGATGTGAGCTTTTGGTGTGGGTTGCTCTTTGGATTTATGGGTTTCTTTCACATACAAATTCCATTTCGCATACCCTTTGCAAAACATTCAACAACAAGTAGCTCAATCATCATCATCATCAAATAGCTGCTAGCTTTAGCTGCATCTTTCATCAATAACTAAATCTCATTTGATTACCTACTTCAGAAAATAATTAATTTCTTATTGTGTCAATGGAAGCTTAAAGACGATGATAGGACAAAGAAGAAGAATAATAATGCAAATGTTTTAGTTAGATTCTTTATATGATGAATTGAATTCTTATATAGCGTTGTTGAAAAGAATGGAGCCAAAGCTTGTGGTGTTTCAGGGTGAGTTCAATGAATTTGATTTTTTTTGAAACATGAATTTGATTTGATGCATGTGTTTTTTCAATTTGAATATGATGAGTGTGAAGAATCGATGGTGGGTTTTGCTCTGTTTTATTAATTACAGAGTGGTGAAAAATGGAGAGGGTAGGGTAGGGCAGGGATGGAATCTTTCCATGGTGAGAAAGATTGACAGAGGTGGCAAAGAAGGGTTCTTGAATGTTTAGCAATAAGAAAATTTACTGCATGGACTTTGGCATCATAGTCCCAACAAAGACTTGCTTGATCGGATTCACAGTGCATTTTTGCTAAAGAGTTGTAGAGCTCATACTTTTCATTTCTTATTTTGGTATGGTTTTTGGGGTGGAGCAATTAAAAGTTCCTGGGTGAAATTGTTTAGTTGGAAGTGCCCAGATGCTATACTCATCAGTGATGACTATTAAAGATGGAGAGGAAACTGCTTATTTCCTCAGTTCATTAAGCATCATTATAGCTTGCAATTTGATGCACAAGTGCTTTTTTGAGCATCCAAGGCTATTGCATGTATTTTACGAGTACTCCATTGATGTGCTGGAATGCAAAGGAGAACTGCTAGTTATTTCGCTATCAGAATTTTTTGGAAGTGCAAACCTCAGGGTGTGGAGGTTCAACAAAGACAATCAATCATGCCACCTAGTAGCAACAATGCCTCCCTCAATGTCTCACAAATTCTACGACAAAAGGGTGGATATAAATGGTGAAGCTGTAGAGTTCATGTCAGCCTTCTCATTTGAGCCAAAGCTTGAAGCTTCTATCTGAGAAGAAGATTATTTTGCAGATTAGGGACAACCGTGTTGCTTGAATGATATTGTAATTGCTATTTGTGATTCTTTTGTTTCTCCTTGCCCATTTTCTTTCCCTCAGTTTACTGATTATGATTTGTTGTAATTTTTTTTTCTTGGTTACATTCTTTTTATTATGTTAGCTCAATCTTCTGCTGTTGGATGATCTGTATGGAGATGATGATTGGAAGATGATGGTTGGGAGATTATGAAGAAGAAGCCTATTTCTTTTTTAGTTTCTATCCCTTTTGGGTAAAAGAGGGAGTGAGGGGGTTTGTTGTGGCGTGGGAGCTAAGTAGGACACGAGTGGTGGGTCTCACAAGTCCAGCACATCAAATTCTAACATCTGTTTGGGGCTCTGTTTGGATGAGGTCCAATTTGAGACGAAAATAAATAATAAAGTTCCAGATGGAAATAAAAAAAATATGAAGGTCCAATCCAGTCTTTGGGCCAAAATATAAGGTCTAATTTGTACCTTTGGCCTTATATATATATAAAACCTACAAAACAAGCAAGTCAAAGCTCACAGCTTAAATGTGTCAAAAGTCGATTGGTGAATGAAATGAATTTATCACGATATTTTAAAATAATAATGAAAAGAATTTATCTCGATATTTTGAAATAATAATTATCAAACACACAATTGGCGTGTCACAATTCGATTGGCTAATAAAAAGAATTTGTTACGATATTTTAAAACAACAATGAAAATAATTTATCACGATATTTAGAAATAATGATTATTTGTTTGCGATATTTTCAAACGATATGATATTTAAAAAAAAAACGATATTTTAAAATAAAATTATAATATTTTAAGAAAAATGTGATATTTTAAAATTAAATAGAGATAATAGCTGGTGTGACATAATTTGATTGGTCGATAAAAATTAAATTTATCTTGATAATTTTAATAATAATTATTTATTTTCGATATTTTGAAGGAATACGATATTTTAAAATAAAATGTGATATTTTAAAATTTAAAAATTTTTTATCATCAGTTATTAATAGATCTACAATTTACTAAATTTTGAAAAATAACTTATATTATATAATTCATTTCAAAAAAAATTATATTATATAATTCATTAATATGCTTAAATTATTCAATTTCTTTATTGATCCAAAAGTTGTAAGGATTGGTACAGGTTGAATATCAACCTAACCTCAAAATATAAATTGTCACCCGTGATCCAACCCCACTTTTTACGTTTAGTGCACGTGACATGATTGCATGTAATTAAGTAACTATGTTACTAGGGTTAGACTGTACTGTACAACAGTGATATGAGTCAACCAGGAGAAAATATTTAATTTTTCCATTTATTTTTACTTTGTTTGAAAATTTTTGTAATTAATGTTCATAATCTGTAAATTCATAAATTATTTAAACAAATAGTTTAGTAAAATGAAAACAAAAATTTAATTTTAAAATTTAAATTTATAATATTATATTTATATCTAAAGATACATTAATATGTGTATTATTATCAGTGAGTACACATGTCATTTTACATTCATATTGATAACTGAGAAACATGAAGTGTCATTCATTATTGGATATATTTGCTGAGTGTCATTCAAGCTTGATAGTCATAAAAAAAAAGCATTAGCTGTTTTTTGCTCATTATGTTATCAGATGTATAAAGTACGCTTGTCATTTTACATGTACCTTGATAATTGAAAAAACATGAGGTGCCATTCTTTGTTGAACATATTTATTATATGTCATTCCATTTTGATGTTAACAAGAAAGAAAGACTTTGAGTTTTTGGTTGTCTATGGATTTATTTAGAAGAAAATAAACGTTTGCTTACATATGATGTTTGATATGTATCAGACTTCAAATTCTATATAAAAACGTTACTAGTTAGAGTAGGATGTAGATTTGAGATAAAAAAAGAGAGTTGTTTTTATGTTTCTTTTACTCCTTTTAATTTGAAAATTTTAACGATATACACAGTGTTTATATTTGAAGTTTTTGAAGAAGATTTTAAGGTACGTGGTTTTGTTTAGTTAAACTTTTATTTTCTTTTAACATTATTATTATATAAAATTTTAATGATATCTTATTTTATAATAGATGAAAGTAATAATATATTCGGTGGTTATGTTTCAATTTTTTTGGAATATCCTATTATTAAAGAGTTGTTTTTATGTTTCTTTTACTCCTTTTAATTTGAAAATCTTAACGATATACACAGTGTTTATATTTAAAGTTTTTGAAAAAGATTTTAAGGTACGTGGTTTTGTTTAGTTAAATTTTTATTTTCTTCTAACATTATTATTATATAAAATTTTAATGATATCTTATTTTGTAATAGGTGAAAGTAATAATATATTCGGTGGTTACATTTCAAATTTTTGGAGAAGATTTAAGGTTTATGGTTTTATTTATCTAAATTTTTATTTCTTTTAATATAGTTATTATAAAATTTTTTTAATGATAATAAGCGAAAGAATTAATTAAATTTATGATATTATAATATTGCATAATTAAAAATATTTTTGTATATTGTATAGATATAACGTCCATAACGTTGTCTTACAAATCGATATTATCAGATATAGTTCAAAATTTGTGACTGCCAACACCTGTGTATGATAACGAAATAGATGGTCAATATATTGTTCCACAGATTAAATTAGATTTGACCAATATATCAAATTTAAATCATATTACATATATGGTATTTGTAACACCCTATACATTTACTATTATTACACATCATGATACTCATATTATTATTGAGCATCATTTGATTTACTATTATTACACATCATGATACTCATATTATTATTGAGCATCATTTGTTCACATGTAGTTATTATACACACATTTATGTATATCCAAATACGCATACAAATATTTACATTAACTAGTGAGCATATGTATGCTACAAGGAGAGAGAGAGTCTGGGTTTGGTTGACAACCTATGCTCTATGCTTTAACTACCATGCTTCATGCTTCAAAATGGCCCAAAACTATACTTCACAATCTAAAAAAATAATTGCGATTTGATGAGTCGCGACTCATTGAATATAAGCATCAATTAAATTCTAAAGGCTTATTTAACAAACAGCTCAAACATTTCACAAAACAAATACAAAATTCAAATATTACATATGCATATGCTTTGGTTCCTTTTATTTGTTGTGACCTTTCAAGACAATATTGCACCCCGGGTTCAAGTGAAGCAAGTGAAAAGTGATAAGTGACTATTGATATTGCTGGCCAATATATAACAAGTGAATCAAGTGATATCCTTTGATCATTAATATTTTCCAAGTGATTTGCAAGTATTAGTCAAGCTGGTCACAACATCCTCTTATATCCATATGTAAATGGTCAAGTGCAATTGTATAACAAGTAATTACCACATTCATAAATTTTTCATTTGTCATATATCCACATAGCACAAACATGAATGATCTATAATTCTTCAATATTCATATAATAGGACATAGAGAAACCCAATTGAAGTTTCATAAAAAACATATTTCAGTCAAACCACAAATCACCAATTTCACATTCATAATCACATAATCAAACAATTCCACATTAGAATCCAATTGATGTATATACTAACACTTTTAGATACCAAACACTCTATGGTTGACTTGCACCAGCTTTTCGAGCTTCACCGATGCTTTGAGATCCTAAAATATAATATATATTTGATTAAAAATATACATGCAATGAGTGTTTATGTTTAGTATACAATTAGGATATGTTCTGTATACAATTAGAATATGTTCTTTATATGTGTAAGTCTAACATTTATGCATATTTTTCTTGTTAGACAACTTAACCTTGCTAGACCTAAGAGTGAATAACTCTTACCACAAAACTCTAATTATTTGATTTAATTTTTAACAAAAACTAGACACACAGGGCTGAAAAATATCCAAAAATCAGCTCAATATATGCTCTTCAATAAATGATGAATTTTTGAATTCAGACATGTGCTCTGCATAGAAACAGTTTGAACAGGTTTGATTCATTTTAGAATTTCTAATGTTATACAAGTCCAATTGCAAAATCAATTTTCAGGAACTTTTTTAACACATAAAGGAACAACTTTACTGTTTTATACTTCATCTAATTCAACCTCTAAGGCCCTCATATTATTTGAGAAAAACCAGACTACCTGCAAACACAGCAAGCAAAACCAGTCCCACTCCAAGGACAATTTCTCATTACACACATATTATTTCACAAAACTGCATCATAAGGTTTTATATAAAATATAAAGAAACAAAATTCATGTTTATCACTTTATCTAATTGAGTTTCTAACATCCTCAAAATATTTAATCAACATCAAGTAGCCTGCTGGACTGCTACCCAAACCAGTCCCAAATAAACTTCCATATAATTTCACATACTTGTTATTTCAAAAATCTACAACTTTTGTGTTTTGTGTTTCTCCTAATTCTTCTTCTATGGCTATGAAAATTATAGTACAACATTCCGCTGAAAACCAAAATTCTCAGCATGTAGAACCATATTTATCTTCAAATCAATTAACCTATTTTTTCTTTTAATTCTTTCTAATTACCATGATCAACATGTTAAGAGGGAAGAATTACATAAGAAAATAAGATGAAATCACTTATCTTAGCCAAAATTAGGAACCCTAGAATTTTCCCCGTTTTCCTTCCTTCCTTCCTTCTTCTTCTCTTCCCCGTTTTCATTCTCACTTTCTTTCTTTTTCTTTTTTTTCCTTCTAAGCTCCAGCTCCTTTTTATTATTTTTGTATTCTTTTGCAATAGCCACCCCTTTTTTTTAGCCCCTAAACTTGCTCCTTATTACTTCTAGCTAGTTAATTATTATATATATATATACACACACACACACACACACAACTAAATCCTTAATATTTAATCTTCACCATGTCTATTCCTAAAATAAGATTTATATTATTTTTATATTCTATCAATTCATCAAAAATTTCTTATTTTAGAATTGTGCTATCCTTATCTTTATTTCTAGAAAATAAATAACACAAGTAACCTTATGCTATATTCTACATTTTTTTTATAGATATGATATGTAATGCATGTGAAATGCACATGTTCAAATGAGAGATATTTGTGATGCATATGCTCATATAATATTAATTATCGACGAAGATAGGGATGTTACAGTATCTTCAGTTACAAATGGTATAGTAGAATCAAATGAATCCTTAGCACGATGAACTATCTGGATGCTACAATATATGTTAAATATGGAGATTATAGATATTAATTATTATGATTTAATTCAGAATCAAGTTCTTTATACTGAATTAGATGAAAAACCTAAGAAGTTAGAATATGATTTATATGAAACTTATTTAGAATATGAAAATTTAAAAAAGTATACAGAAATGTTATATGATGTTTACTGAAAAATGTTACAGCACCTTTGTGAAATATTATATGAAAGTAAATAGAATATTTAAAATAATAGTTAGTAGTTTATAAAAATGTGTATGTAAATTAGTATGTATAGGTATAAATTAAGCATGTTTATGTTACTATGTAAATAAGTTAACAAATAAAATGAGACAGTGTAATTATTGTAAACAAAGTATGTTTTAGTGATGAAAATTTAGTTATTTTGCATGTTGTTTTATAATTAAATTGTTAGTTCATTTTATTAATATGTCAATGAATTTATTGTCAACAGGTGCATGAAAAAATTATGTGAGTTTTGAGTGGATCCTATTATAAAGGTATGTTTATGTTAATATTGAAATTTACGTGTTAAGAATGTATTATTTAAAATTATTTGTGAATATATTAAATGATTTTTTTAAAAATATAGACGTATTAATTTTTGATACTTACAAAAATTATATATCCATTGTAGATGTCAGTTCTTCGACTCGATTTACAAGGGCTTTTGGAGTTTACATTAGATGATTTATTATTGTGTAAGACTATATATGAAGTTCTTCCATGTTAGAATAACTTATTTGTTGCACACATAACTTTACATATTGTAAATCCAAAAACTGATCTATTTGAAGACGTGGTGGTTAGTTGTGAACAATTGAGATTAGTGGAAGAAGCAAAATACAGTGCTACTTTACGTGCAATAGAAAAATTACAAAAAATATACAATGTTAAAATCATTTATGTCAACTTCTATGTACTGTAGCAGTGTAAAAATGAAAAAACAACATTAGAACATGAAATAGAGGACTTCAGACAGGAAATAAAAGTAATGGAAACAATGAGAACATGTATGAAGAAGATGATAGACGAAATTACAGTTGAACTTCATGATTTGAAAATAAAGTACGGAGAGCTCCCAAAAATTAAAAATGAAAAACAAAACATCAATATATTCACTTGGTGAATATAATAATGTATGTCTTAACATTTTTATTATGTTTTCCTGTAGTTATTTGTAATGTTAAATTATAATAAGTTGTAATATATTGTTTATTATTGTAAATCTTTTCAGTTTGTAGTATATATGTGTAATGCTTAATGTTTTAATAAATATTTATGTTTGTTTAAATGTAGACTAAATGACAAATTTAAACATATATATTTTTGTTATTTTAAATTAATAAATAGTTTTTTTATTGTCTTACATTATATGAGTTTAATTAGAAATTTTATGTACTTTTATTAAAAAAATTAGTTATGTTAAATTTGGTTAGTAAATTTTCATTAAGGATGCAGTTGTAGTATACAATCTGAACTGAGGACGGGTTTTGGAGTTAGCTCTTTAGAAAATTATAAAAGTGTTATATATAATTTATTTTATTTATAAAATATTATGCATTATTTCTTAAAGATATATTGATTATTATTTATAATAATAAAAATAAATTTTAATACATGAGAATTTTATTTTTAATACATATCTTACAAAGATGACGTTAAAAAAAAATTCTAAGATACAAAATTACATTTATTCATTATATATATGTTATATAGGATATTATTATTATATATTTTAAAACACAAAATGCCAAAGCCATGGAATTGAATTCTGCAATATCATATATATCAGAATTAGAATTTTTACCTTGTTGTCTTCAATCTTCTTCAACAATACGATATATTTCATATTGTTGAAGAAAATTATGAGAGTTTTAAAATTTTATTCAACTTAAAATTAAAATACCGCGGCATCGAGCGGTTATCATGCTAGTTATATATATATAAAACCTACAAAATAAGCAGGTCAAAGCTCATAACTTAAATATGTCAAAATTCGATGGGTGAATAAAAAGAATTTATCGCGATATTTTAAAATAATAATGAAAAGAATTTATCACAATATTTTGAAATAATGATTATCAAACACACAGTTGGCGTGTCACAATTCGATTGGCTAATAAAAAGAATTTATTGCGATATTTTAAAACAACAATGAAAATAATTTATCACGATATTTAGAAATAATGATTATTTGTTTGCGATATTTTCAAACGATATGATATTTTAAAATAAAATACGATATTTTAATATAAAATTATAATACTTTGAAAAAATGTGATATTTTAAAATTAAATAGAGCTAATAGCAGGTGTGACGTAATTTGATTGGTCGATAAAAAATAAATTTATTCTGATAATTTTAATAATTATTATTTATTTGTGATATTTTGAAGGAATATGACATTTTGAAATAAAATGTGATATTTTAAATTTTGAAAAAAATTTATCATCATTTATTCATAGATCTACAATTTACTTAATTTTGAAAAATAACTTATATTATATAATTCATTTAAAAAAATATATTATATAATTCATTAATATACTTAAATTATTCAATTTCTTTATTGATCCAAAAGTTGTAAGAATTGGTACAGGTTGAATATCAACCTAACCTTAAAATATAAATTGTCACCAGTGATCCAATCCCACTTTTCACATTTAGTGCACGTGACATCATTGCATGTAATTAAGTAACTATGTTACTAGGATTAGACTGTACTATACAATTGTGACATGAGTCAATCGGTAGAAAATATTTAATTTTTCCATAAATTTTGTTACTTTGTTTGAAAATTTTTATAGTTAATGTTCATAATTTGTAAATTCATAAATTATTTAAACAAATAGTTTGGTAAAATGAAAATAAAAATTTAATTTTAAAATATAAAATTATAATATTATATTTATATCTAAAGATACATTAATATGTGTATTATTATCAGTGACTTCAGGTGTCATTTTACATTCATATTGATAACTGAGAAACATGAAGTGTCATTCATTGTTGGATATATTTGCTGAGTGTCATTCAAGCTTGATAGTCATAAAAAAAAAAGTAGATGTATGAGCTGTTTTTTGCTCATTATTTTATCAGACACATGAAGCACGTCTGTCATTTTACATGTACCTTGATAATTGAAAAAGCATGAGGTGTCATTCTTTGTTGAACAAATTTATTAGATGTCATTCCATTTTGATGTTAACAAGAAAGAAACACTTTGAGTTTTCGGTTGTCTTTGGATTTATTTAGAAGAAAATAAATGTTTGCTTACATATGATGATTGATATGTATTAGACTTCAAATTCTATATAAAGGCATTACCGGTTAGAGTATGATGTATATTTGAGATAAAAAAAAGTGTTATTTTTATATTTCTTTTACTCCTTTTAATTTGAAAATTTTAACAATATACACAATATTTATATTTAAAGTTTTTGAAGAAGATTTTAAGGTATGTGGTTTTGTTTAGTCAAATTTTTATTTTCTTTTAACATTATTATTATATAAAATTTTAATGATATCTTATTTTGTAATAGGTGAAAGTAATAATATATTCGGTGGTTACGTTTCAAGTTTTTGGAGAAGATTTAAGGTATATGGTTTTATTTATTTAATTTTTTATTTTCTTTTAATATTGTTATTATATAAAATTTTAATGATAATAAGTGAAAGAATTAATTAAAGTTATGTGATATTTATGATATTATAATATTGTATAATTAAAAAATATTTTTGTATATTGTACAGATACAACGTCCATAACACTGTCTTATAAATCGATATTATCAGATATAGTTCAAAATTTGGGACTACCAGCACCTGTGTATGATAACGAAACAGATGGTCAATATATTTGTAAGCGGTAGGGTTCAGCACTGTGCGGGCTCAGGGCCTGCTAAGAAATACAACACGGGCTTTAAGCCCAAACCGGAGATGTAGTCGCCACCCAGATAAGACTCGAAACATACTGTACAACAATTGGATTCCATGGAGGGCTCCAGCAACCGTCCTTAGAGAATGGGTTCGAAAACTGGGTATGGGCTTTTGGAATGCCCACCTAACCTTGTGTTTGGCCTCCGTTTGTGTTTCGTATTTTATTACTTTTAATTATTTAATTATTTCTTTATTTACATGCAAATTTCAACTACCTCAATCAATTGTTAGATTTTACAATTAAGTCCGGATTTGGACATTAGTCCAATTTCATGTTTATAAGTCTAACACTCATCACAAACAATAATTTACAAAAATACATTCAAAGAAATTGGGTGAGGAGAAATGATTACAATCCATTACACAATTTAAACATAATAAAATAAAATAAATAAATGCACACACAAAGAAATGAGGGAGAAGAAATTATTACAACCCTTTAAACATGCAATAATAATAATAAGATAAACAAGAATAAATTAATAGCAGAATAAATAAAAATCTAAGAACTTATAAGAATATATATTTGATGATAAAAAATTATCTTAATATTTCCTGCAATAGACAAAATTATTAGTCTCCCACAAATATATAAAATCCTACAAAAGAAAACCACAAAGTTAATTCTTCAACCAAATAGATATAATAAAGCCAATAAACATATAAATATTTAATTAAACAAGATAATAGAATAATTACATAAAGGATAATGAAATACAAAAATATGAAAACACATAAAATACAAATTATATAAAATGAAACACATGATAATCAAGATTAAAATAAATATAAAGATGACTACATAAGATTCAAAATTAATATAAATTTAATAATTAAATAATAAAATTAATATGGTAAATAAAATTAAAATGATAAACATACACATTTAAATTTTAAAAGAAATTAGGGTAAAATATACTTCAAAATAAAAAAAATAAACTAAATTGAACCGAACCGAACCAAGCCGCATAGCATCGGTTCAGTTTGATCTTCTCGGAAGATAAATACAACTAAAAATATAAAAACCACAGAAAATAAATATATAGAAATATACAAAAAATTAAATCCAGAAATTATTAAATATTAAATCTGAACCGAACCGCACAACATCAGTTCGGTTTTTTCGGAAGGGAAATACAATTAAACATATAAAAAACTACAGAAAATAAATATGCAAAAATATAAAATTAAATCTAGAAATTACATAAATTCATAAAAAAGTGAAAAATAGAAATAAATAAATATTATACATAAATAATAAACATAAATAAAATGAATGATCAAAATAAAGAATA
>CATIWM010049812.1:0-10501 GCA_949671775.1 Mallotus repandus
CTTTATGATTTTATTAGTGGTTTCTTGATTTTATAGGTGGTTTTTTCCATTTATTGGCCAAAAATCGTCATTTTCCTTTCTTTTATTTTCTTTATCAATAAATAACAAGGATTTTATTTTCTTTATTCTCAAATCCTCTAAGCTTTGTATAAATCTATAGATCTAGTGGTTTTATTTGAAGATGAAGGAGCTCCTCTACAAGTAAATGTTGAGTGTCATTTTACATATATTCTAGAGTTGAATTTTAATGAATTTTGAATAAATGGTTAGTAATAATTAAGAAGAATTTGGGTTTAATTAAGCATTTGTTTAAAGTTGGACCTTCATTCTAGCAGGACCGCTGAATAGATTCACAACATAAATCGTTCTCATCATAATAATTAATTTTAATGAAAATTAATCTATTATGCTTTATGTGTTTAGTGTAAAAATGCATGGTGCATGGCATGGCCCTTAAAACCAATATGATTAGATTTTTGTTATTCATTTTTATTGGTTGTAATTTATTAAAAATGGTTTGCAAGTCATTTTTCCATTTGTTGTAATTTTATTTTATTAAGTAGTAATAGAATAGTATACATTGCAACTTCTAATGTAATGTAAATGAAGACCCAATATGGAGATCCAAGGTGGATTCAACTTTAATGGAGCCCAAGGATAGAGATCCAAGATGGAGACTCAAAGTGGAGATCCAATGTGAAAGGCTCAAAATGAAGATTGCTTTTTACCTAGGATTGACCATTGATCTTCATATTGGCTCATGAAGATCAAATTTAGATTTGGGCCATGCTATGTCACGTTTACTTTATTATTATGTTATGTATGTAATGCTTTCCATGAGATGTTATGCATGTGATGTATGTTTGTAACATAACAATATCCAAATAAAGTAAAACAAAGATGAACCCTCATTCAATATTAAGTCATTATAATGCCTCCCATAAAATCAACACTTGTCAAGCCTTAGATTATTGTACATGCGCCAGCCAAAGCAGCGTGTATTAAATCATCCAAGGAAGGAAAGTCGGATAATGATGTTATCCTAACGTTTGATATGGTTAGACTTAACTAGGTTATCAAAACGGTTTTGGACCTAGGGCATTAGATGGGATTTTTAGCCCAGACATATGATGTCAAATTCCACACCTTTCAAGAGTTACATGAGATGTAATTGGTAAGAGTTACCTACCTAAATAACCATATCTTTAGGCAATGAGCCAAAGCTCACTTAGAGTATGGTGAAATATGGATCTTGACCCACTAAAATTTACAAGTTAACTTAAGGGTTATTGATTTGAATAAATTATTTTGGAATTTATAATTATGCCTTATTAAAATAACTTGATAAAATACTAAATACACTGCATATATATTTGTTGTAGATAATGGCATCAAACACAACATCTAATTTGTCACTGCGATCGATCCTTGAGAAGGATAAGCTTAATGGGACTAACTTTCTTGACTGGTACAGAAACTTAAGAATTGTTCTTAAGTAAAAAAGAAAAGAATATATCCTTGATCAACCTGTTCCTAATGAATCAGCTGCTAATGCTCTTAGAGCTCAAAAGGATGCTCATAGTAAGCATCTTAATGATTCTATAGATGTCACTTGCCTCATGCTCGAATGCATGGATTCAAATCTCCAAAAGCAACTAATGGAGATGGATGCTTATACCATAATTGGCCATCTCAAGGAAATGTTCCAAGAGAAAGCTAGAATTGAAAGGTTTAGTACCATAAAGGCATTGCTTTTTTACAAATTGACTGCAGGCTTAGTGGGTCCTCATGCTTTAAGATGAAAGGTCATCTTGAGGATCTAGAAAGGCTTGGTCTTAAGATTGAGCAAGAATTGGCCATTGATATTATTCTACAGTCTTTGCCAGAACCATATGATGGATTTGTTATGAACTTTAACATGCATGGCATGAACAAAACTGTTTCTAAATTGCATGGGATGCTTAAGACTGCTGAGAAGAACATCAAAACTACCAAGGATGTTATAATGGTCAATAAAAGGAAAGGTATGAAAAGGATAAGAAAGGGTAAAGGCAATTACAAGGCTTCTAAAGGCTTTTAGAAGCCCAAGCCCAAGCCTAAACTTGCACCCCAAGCAAAACCACCTAAGGAGGGAATATGTTATTTCTACAATGAGCCAAGCCATTGGAAAAGAAGTTGCAAGCTCTATATGGATGATCTAAAAAAGAAGAGTAGTGCGACTACCTCTGTAGGTATTCATGTTATAGAAGTCAATTTATCTACTTCTGATTCTTGGGTATTAGATATTGGTTCTGGATCTCACATTTGTATTAATGTGCAGGGTCTAAAAAGGAGTAGAATCTTAGCTAAAGGCAAAGTGGACCTACGAGTTAGAAATGGAGCAAGAGTTGCTGCATTAGCTATAGGAACTTATGATTTGACTTTGCCTAGTGGACTTGTTTTAAGTTTTGAAAACTGTTATTATGCACCTGCTATGAGCAGGAATATCATTTATGTTTCTTGTTTGGACAAGAATGGTTTTAAATTTATTATTAGGAATAATAAAAGCTCCATTTATCATGGTAACGTTTTCTGTGGATATGTTCCACGAAATCATGGTCTTTATGTTTTAAACATTGAAGGCACCAATGAAAAGTCCATCTATAATATAAATATAAAGAAGTTTAAATCTAATGATTTAAACACAACCTATCTTTGGCGTTATCATTTAGGCCATATAAATGAGAAACGCATATCAAAGCTTCACCAACATGGACTTCTAAATTCATTTGATTTTGAATCATTTGAAACTTGTGAATCTTGTTTATTAGGAAAAATGACTACTAGTCCATTAAGTTCATTAAGTTCCTTATACATTCAAAATCATGAAAGAGGCTTTATTAATGACCTAAAGAAAGTGGGCCTAAGTCTACAAATTATGAAAGAGGCTTTATTAATGGGCTAAGTCTAAGTTAATTTTATTTAACTAAAAATGGGCCTAAAATCTAAATTAACCTAATGGGCCTAAATTAATTAATTAAACCTAAATTTAATTTTAAAGGAATTAGATCTACATGTGGGCCTAGAGCCCAAAGCAAATAAAATTAAAAACAAGCCCAAATAAAAAATAAAAATAATAGATAAAAAAACAAACATTTCGTGATTTTTTCTAACCCTAATTTCAATTATATACAACCTAAAATTAATCTAAAGCCAACATTAATATTAATTGAATTACCAAATGAAACCTAATTTACTAACCAATTAAAAAACACATATGCGTATGATTCCACTATTCCCACTATTGGGGGTTATTACAATAATCTACTGAGAATAATAAAAATAAAATTAACTACAACCCAAAAAATAAAATAAAATACGAAATAAATCTACAAGACAAACAAAATAACCCTAAAATACGTTTGAATACAGAGGTTAATCCATGGCATTCCATGGATCTTCATAGATCTTGTTCACCACCACGGATTCAAATCACTCATCCAAAATCATAAACACAGAAATAAAAAGGATTAGTAACCAATAAAAAATAAAAATCAAATCAGAATCAAATCAAAAACAAATAAATAAAATAAGAAAGAAAGGAGTTCAAGAAAAAAAAACGAGCTATGATGAATGCAATATTGATTGGCTCCTCAGAAGATGTGTTTAATTCATCGTCTGAATGGATCTCCAGAATTGATTCACGTATTCTGGCTTGTTTTCGTCAAAATCTTTACTGGACCAATAAAATATGCTTTTGAAAATTTCCAGAAACCAAAGGAAAAAAAAAAATTTCTCTCTCTTTTCCTCTCTGCCTCTTCCCTCTTTCCTTTCATTTTTTTTTTCCCTCTTTTTTTTCCTCCTCCCTCTCTACGTTCTCCTCTCCACCTTTTATTCTCCGTCTATCCCAAATCTGTTTCACGGGATAAGTGATTACGTAGAGATAAAAGGTTACGCAGATAGGATAAAATACAGAGCGGAGATGATATATTTATTTATTTTTTTCTTTTTAGTAACTTTTTTATTGATTAATTAACAAATTTTTTATTAATTAATTAATTTTTGGCCAATCAAATTTAAGAAAAATCAATAAAAAAATTTGAAATAAAACAAAATAAAAAAAAATTTCACGAAAATCCAATCGGTACTTTAAAATTCCGGTCGAAATTTTGTAATTCCGATCGGAATTCTGTAATTCCGACCGAAATTCTATAATTCTGATCGAAATTACGTAATTCTAATCGGAATTCTGTAATTCCGATCGGAATTCTACAATTCTGACTGGAATTCTGTAGATTTTCGATCAAACACATGGAATTCATATTGGAATTCTGAATTTCCGGTCGAAAATATAAAATTCTGATCGAAATTCTGAATTTCTGATCGAAAATATAGAATTCCGATCGAAAATATAGAATTCCGATCGAAAATCCACTATTTCGAATTTTTTTATTTACAAAAAGACCCTTGAAAGAAAAGAAACTTTCAATTTAGTCCGTAAAAATGCAATCAAGCCTTGGAATCCGAAATTCAAAAACTAGAGACCCATTTGCGACAAGTTTTCATCATCGGAGTCCTCTTTCGCATCCATATTCTAGTTATCCCGAAATTGGGTGCTTACACTCATAACGGCCTTTACACATTTGGTAACAGCCGTTACACCATTCTTGGCATTTTTTTCTTGCTTGTAGCCACTCCGTAATGGCCATTACACTATAGGTAACAACCATGACGAACTTTTAACTTATTTTCCTTGTTGAATTAAGCTTTGATTGTCCTTTAATTGCCTCCTATTCAACTTTTGAGTCTCCAAAACTAACAAAACGTGGAAAAAGACATTAAATCCATCTAAAATATGCATAAAATATATCCTAATACTAAATTAAAACTTTAATTAACCCTAACTCTATATGAATTATCTAAACCAAAATAAATTACCATGAAAAATACCTTAACTTACATGAAGTGCAAAATTGATACTTAAAATCATAAATTAACATATTTTAACCATAATTTATGAAATAATCACACTATAATAATTAAAACTAATTAAATATTAACTCAAAATAAGTACAGAATATGAATTTATCAACTCCCCCACTCTTAGACTTTTGCTTGTCCTTAAGCAAAGACTTCATCAACAGTACAAATCATGCACATTAAGGAAATTACCAAAGCACAACTACATTTAAACAAACTTAGTACATACTTAACATTAGGGCTGGACACAGGACGGAGAAAATACTGAATCAAACTGAAATTCTAAATCAAAATACATTAAAATCGTACTGAACTGAATAATTTTAATCTCGAACCAAATCGAATTGAACCGAATTTTATGACTAATTTCGTACGGTACTAGATATTTATGAAAAAACAGAACCAAGAATTGTACCGAACCATACCAAAATATATCGAACTGAAAACTGAATATAATATCGAATATTAATATAATAAGTAATACATAGATATTAATAAATAGTATTAAGTAGTAACTTAATTATATGCTTATAATTATATTGTCAAGTAATATATATATATATATGATAAATATTAATATGTTTTGCAATTAAAATATAATAAATAAATTGTTAACAAAATATTTTTATTAATTTTATTATTCTTAATATTATTATCATTGTTACTACTACTATTACTCAATTAACAAATCAAAATATGAAATGCTTATTATATTATAATTTGAACTTAAGATATAAAATAAAAAATTAACATTGCATTAGTTTCAAATAATTCATTTAACAAATAAGAACGTGGAATATCTATTACAACACGCTTTAAACTTAAAATATGAGAAATAAGAAAATTATTATTATTATCAATAAGTAAAAATGTGGAATACTCATTATATTTCAATTTAAACTGAAAATATTTAAATAAGAAAATTAATATTGTATGATTTCAAATTTTATAATTTTTAATTAAAATATGTTGTTATTATCATATTTGATTACTTAATAATTATTATTTTTAGTAAGTAATATAATCTTATTGATATTATTTAAAATTAATGAGCTAAATAATATTATTATATTTAATAACTTATTAATTGTTATTGTTATTAAGTAATATAATCTTGTTGATATTATTCTAAATTAATGAGCTAAATAATATTATTATAATTATTATTTTGCTACATGATAATATATAGACATATATTTTAAATAACCAAAACGGCATAGTTTTGCCTAAAACTACATCGTTTTGATTAAAGTAAGTAGTGATGTTACAAAAAAAAAGAGACTATAGGTTATTTTATTAATTAAAATATATTGCTATTATTATATTTAATAATTTATTTATTATTATTGTTATTAAGTAATTTAACCTTAACAAAAATGATATATTTTTACCCAAAACTACGTCGTTTTGATTTATGGATAATAAATATAATTTTAATTAATAATATAAATTTGTCTATTATATAAATTTTTGAATTTCTGTTTTGGATCGTACCATACCAATCTATTCCGATAGAACCGAATCTCCGTACCGAACCGTCCTGAAAAATGGGATGGTACTGGTATGGAGATTGTTAAATTAGGTACTGTACTAGAAATTTTATTTTTAAAATCCTCGAAATATGGTACGATTTTAGAGATTTTCAATTCCCGGATTTCCCAATTCGTGTTCACCCATACTTAACATAGCTCTTACTCATCAAACCCAAAGATTAAAAGCAAGTAAAAGATAGCACTTCTCAATGAAAAGACCTAAAGAATAAGACTCATAGATCATAAACAAATTCAAATAATTTTAAATGTTAGAAATTTCTTAACCCCAAAGAATAATAGCTAACTAATTAAATTTTACTACTTTGCAAAGAATTTTAAAAACTTGTGAGTGCGTTTTACACTCCATCTCACATTTATTTTACTAAGTACGTTTTACGCTCCATCTCACTATTATTTTTTTAGCAAGGGCGTTTTACGCTCCATCTTGCATTTTTCTTTTATCTTTTTTTTTTTAAATTAGCGAGTGCATTTTATGCTCCATCTCACCCTTTTTTTATTTGTTTGTTTCTACCATAACTCGTAAAATCAAAGGCGGTTCTAATACTTAAAATCATCCGACTAAGACAAAATCTCCTAAGATAATATTCCATATATCTTTCACTCACTCAAAAGAGAAGTAATTTTTCAGTTAATTAAACTCTGATACTCATTCCTAACCTAAAGTTTTAACACAAAAGAACTAAGTTAATCCATGATTATACTAAGAAAACTCAACTCAATATACAAAATTTATAATATTGATAAATGCAAAATTCATAAGGTGGGGAAATTGGAATTAACACTAAACTAAATGCTATTATGATCTAAGTATCTTAAGGATGTAAGAAGTTTAAAATTTCTTGCAAAATAATAAGATGTAAAATAAAATTCTAAGAAACCTAATTAAAAATAGAAAAAAGAATGTAAATAGAAATAGAAAATAGAATGTAATCATAAATTAAAAATAAACTAAGGAATAAAATACTCCCCCACACTTGAATTGAACATTGTCCTCAATGTTCCTTTTTGAATCTGTAGTCTCTAATATTCATTCCTCATCAATTACTCTACATTAAAAATAATGAAATTTAATTAATGGAGTTAGAAAAATATCTAGACTAAAAACTACAAATAAAAACCAAAAAGAAAGATGATAGAACTTAGGTTATCTCCCAAGAAGTGCTTTATTTATCATGGTCTTAAGTTGGACCATTTCCATGTCATTGAAGTCATTAAGGAACATGTTCCACATAAGTACGTATGAGTATCCTTAGTTTTTGGTCTCCATATTGTGCACTTCCATGCCATCTTGACATTAGCACCCACACCTTTGCACCATGAAATAAGTGAATTTGAAAGTGGCTTTGACTTAATATCTTGAATTGGTTTGATTGAGTTGCCTCCTCCATCATCTTTAGCTTTAAAATTGCCATCCTTTGCTTTGGCTTGTTTTACCCTTGCCTTGCTGTACCCTTTTTCCTTAAACTCATTATCATTCATGACTTCAAACTTCATGCATATGTCTTCATCTTGAGGTTCTTAATGAGTATCAAGGGATTGGCTCTCCCCTCCAATGTGCAATGTGATAATCCTATTATGCACATCAATAATAGCTTTGGCAGTATAAAGGAATGGCATTCCTATAGTATAGCAAAATTCGTTGGGAACACAAAATTACCCACTTCCACATTTACATCCTCTGCAATACATATAGGTTTTAGAATGGACTTGTTTGCTAATTGTAAACTCATGTTTGTAGCACACACTTCCTCCAATCCTAACCTCTTGAAGGTAGATAAGGACATCAAGTTAATTATTGCTCCCAAATCACAAAATGCCTTAGGAATGGACATGTATTCAATAGAATATAAGGGATGTAGAGACTCTTATGTTTAAATTTTTTTCAAAAGGATTGCACTACATTCCTTATTTAAAGAGATTTTCTCAAACTCCTTTAACCTCCTTTTGTTTGAGAGTAGGTCTTTAAATAATTTGGCATACTTAGGCATATAAGCTAACATCTCTACAAATGGAACATTAATGCGTACCTTTCTAAACATGTCAAAGAACTTGTTCCTCTCCTTGTCTCTATCTTCATTCCTTATCATTTGGGGAAAAGGTAAAGGTGGTACATATGACTTTACAGTCTCCTTATTGAACTTTGATTCCACCTTACCTTTGCTTTCCTTATTCAACTTAGCTTTGTTCTCTACTTCCTTTGGTTCAACTTCCCTTTCCTTGGTGGAATTGGATTCAATTTTATCCCTATCTTGAGTTGCTCTTTTGATTGTATCATCATCTTCAACCTCATTTTCTTTGTTGAGTACAAATTCCTTATTCTCTTCTAACTACTTTCCACTTCTTAAAGTTATGGCTCTAATATGCTCTTTATGGTTGGTCTCCGTGTTGCTTGGTAAGTTCCCATATTCACGTGTTGATAACATATTAGCAATTTGACTCATTTGAACTTCAAGATTATAAATGGATGAAGAATGATTTTTGAACATCAATTGAGAATCCTTATGTATTTAGTCAATCCTAACATCCAATTTGCCTATCATCTTAATGGAATGATCCAATTTACTCTACAATGATGAACTTTTATCTTGATATGGATTTTAATGAAAAGCTTGAAAATTTAGATTACCAAAACTTGGTAGGAATTGTGGTTTACTCACTCCTTCCTCATTTTGATTTTTCCATGAGAAATAAGGGTGATTTCTCCATGAAGGATTATAGGTATTACCATACACATTACCTCTATTTTGCACAAAATTCGAGTCCATTATATTTTGCATTAATGCACACTTAATAGTTTCATAATTCCTTTTGCGTAGCTCACATGATGAAGTTGGTGTGTTTGATATAGCATTAACTTTCATACCCTTCACCTCCTTTTGTAGTGCATCTAACTCAGCATGAAGTGAAGACACAACATCTAATTCCAATTACCCATTCTTCCTTAATGACATAGCCCTTTCATTACTTTACATTTGTTTCATTGTTGCCACTAATTAAAATAATTCCAATAAATCCTCAGGCATTTTATTCCATATTGAACCTCCACATGCTAAATTAATATTTCTCCTCAACATAGGACTAAGACCTTTGTTCCAAATCCTATGGTGGAATGAGGTGCGAAGAATATCTCCTTTGAAGGTCTTTAAATATTTCCCACCTCTCATATAAGTTCTCATCATCCCTTTGATAAAAAGAGTTGATTTTAGCTCTAATTTATAATGCCTTTATTGATGGAAAGTACTTGTCAAAGAATGTTTTGTATATCTCCTCCCACATAGTAATTGATTGAGATGGTAATCCCGTAAACCACTTTTCAGCTATATCCCTGAGTGAGAATGGAAACAATAAAAGTCTAATAGCATCTAGTGGAACACCATTCATCTTTAGCATACCACAACCATCTTGAAATCTAGACATATGTGCCATTGGATCTTTGGATGTTATGCCATGAAATTGAGAACTTTGGATCATTTGATCATGGTTGGTTTTATCTCAAAGTTATTTGTAGCAATTGTTGGGTGTACTATAGGTGATTGACCATAGCGAATGTTATTCCTCATCAAGCACTCCCTCATGGTCCTTCTTCGGGCTCCTTGTTGGTAGAGTGGATTCCTAATCATTGTTGGATCTCTAGCATTGGTCCTATCTCCAATTCATGGTGGATCAATAATGTTGCCACCATTACCTTCATTGTTCCCTTGTCTAACTCCTTCGTGCTCCATAATTTCTCTAGTTTGCTACTTATGCCTTCATTTATTGAAAGTATGCTCGATCTCCAAATTATAATTTCAATGAAGTTCTCGCATCTTGATGTTGCACTACAAGTCCTTCGTATAAACAAACAAAGGTAACTGTAAGCACCCAATTTCGGGATGACTAGAGCATGGATGCGACAGAGGACCCGATGATGAAAATAGACTGTGAAATTAGATTTATTGGATTTGATTTATTGGTTTAGAACTAAATTGTAAATTATTTTTAAAATTTAT
>CATIWM010049813.1:0-78897 GCA_949671775.1 Mallotus repandus
ATTATTTGGAGGAAATGGTATTTGATTTGTGTATTACCACCCTATATGAGATGTGTGAATGTGCTAAGGTAATATATGCACATTTGAGATTTTTAACGGTTGTTATTGCGCAATAAACAACAGGGCATTTGATTGCAGGACGGTGAAGGTAGAAGGGTCGTTCCGTGCTAATGTAGTCGAAGGGTTAGCCTTCAAGTGTGCCTAGAGAGTGATGCTTGTGATGGTCTTTATGTTATGGCCAAACTATGATGCTTATTGTAGGGATGGTTAATACTTATGAAAGATTATTTTGATGATTGAAAATCATGTGTTTTATTCAGCTAAGTTTTGTATAAGTTTGAAGGCAATAATGACCTTAATATTTCAAGTGGATTATAATATGATTTTCAAACACTCTATTATTAGCATTTGAGAGGTTAAATGTGTTTGGTTTAACCAAATTATTTTTTGCTTGATATATCTATTCACTGAGTATTTCTATACTCATTTTAATCTGTTTTAAAAATATTTTCAGATAGCAGGGCTTGATAGTTGGTGAACAGAGTTTAGTGAGTGTAAATAGAAGTTCAGAATATGGTTGGCCAACATTCTTGTCAGTGAAGCCTCGTATTTTATTTTATTTTTATTTTTGTTTATGTAAGTGATGTAAATGAGTATTTTGAAGTTGAATAAGGGTGACTAAGTTATATGTAATATAACAATTTAGAAATGTGTTTTATATTATCTTGAAGATGTTTTTACTACTATGTTTGTAGTTACAAAGAATAATATCATTTTTTTAATTTTATTAAAATGATGATGAAATTTTCTATATTATTGATTACTGTAAATAGTATTTTACTCTACATAAATATGTATTTTACTATTCATAAATATGTATTGCACTATTCATAAATAGTATTTTACTATTTATATATATATACATAATATAAAAAAAATTCTTAATCTTCAATTGTAACGTATGAACAAGATTAAACTTTTAAAAGATATTAATTTAATTTTTTTTCATTTTTCCAAATATAATGATATTATTATATATTTAAATTAAATTAAATAGTTTGGTTTTAAATGTCCATCTCAGTCTATGTGAGACGAGGTGTGACATCTATATGGTACAAACTTTAAATTAATGTCAACACCCTTACTCTGTACTAAACATTTACCACAAGTCAAAACCCAAAATGAATTCCTCACCCTTTGAATAGCACACCGGTAAAATCTTCGTCCTGGATTTTGGTCTGTCATTGATGTATAAATCGATGTTGTTATCTCATGGCCACATTCTCTTCGTGGAATTGAGGATGAATATGGAATGCTTGAGCGAAAAGATCTTCCAGACGAAGTATTCCATCCATTAGACACTGAACGAGAGCTGCTACTTGGCATCTTGAGTCTTCAGTGTTAACCCTAGAATAAACGAACAATGAGAAGAAAAATGAAGTTTAGGTTTCAGAAAGAAGAAGAAGAAGATTTAATATAGATTTAATTGAAGCAATATGTAAAGCAGGTTAAAAATCAGTGTGTCAAAACGCACAGTTTTACGTGGAAAAAATTGGACAGCGTGGATATAATTGGCCTGACACGCAAGCAGGAGACAATCGAAATTGCAATCGGTGATTCGAATTGCCAAAGATTATAAGTTAATGTTTTATTTTGTTAAAATTAAAATATTATGATTAAATTGCAAAAAAATACCAAATGTCATGATTTAATTTGCAAATAACCCTTTTACTTATAAACATTTTTCATCTATAGCACATTTATTAGGGATGCCAAGAAAATTTTGGCAAAGATAACAAAGGACCCAAGTGACAAATCTTTGAAAACGAAGTGGATTGCTACGAAGAAAAAAAAAAAGAAGTTGCTTGGCACATGGGCCATTTAATATAGCTATCGAAAAAAAAAAAACTTGCAATTAATTTCCAGGCTAGTACTACTATTTTTTTTTTCTTTTTGAATAAAAAGCCGTGTAGAACTTTTAATTTGTTGAAATTGGTTTTGCAACTTCAGGTCAAGGACGTGAATAATGTTTTTTTATTTTTTTTAATTTTTGGGGTGGGTGGGGAATTGAAACAATAAATATTTGCAACTGCAATGCTAACAACTAAAAGTTGATAAAAAATATATGTACTAGCTTTTCAATGGCAAGAAAATCTCATGTCGTGATGCGCATAGGCTGTGGTAGTTAACCGAAAACACGCTAAGCAGAAACACAAGCTACTGCTACTGCAGCTTTTGTCGTGTGTTTCCATTCCATGGGTGGGAATGATAGGGGGACTGTCTAGGATTCTAGGAGGGCATGATCTTCCTAGTACCCAAAATTTACAAGTTTTTTTTCTTATAGTTTTATGATGCTTTTCTATTTTCATTATGGTCCTTCCCAATTTTCAAAAACTATAAATTATTTTACACATTTTAGTGATGATTTATTTTAATTTTTTTCTCTATAATCTATGTGAAATTTAATTTATTCGTTCAAAATTTAACATGTTGATGTTGAAATTCAAGCTAGTATTCAAATTTTTCATTATTATTTAAATTTATCTCAAAAAATTAATTCGGGCATTTGTGATTAATAATGATGAATTAAAACTAAAAATTGTTGTAATTTAAGGGGTTGGCTTAGTGCTATAAAATTTAATTAATTTTTATATAAAAAATGTTTCATTTTTGAATTCTTACCGGTTCAAATTTTTTTGAATGAACACTAATTATAAAATAAGAATAAAAATTAATTTTATATTTAATTAGATGTAAAAATATTTTGTGATTGCATCAAAAAATTAAAATTATTATCATTGAACGAAGTAAGAATCATCCATCGCTGTGATACATAATATTAAATAGTTTAGGAACTGTAAACGGCGACTGAACAAAATTAAATACTTAAATTTATTTATTTGTTTGTTACAATGTACATATAAAAAATTACATCATTAGATCCCTTCTAAGTTCTAATATTGTTATCCTTCTCTTTCAATTGTTCATCTAAGCCCATGTCATTACACTGCCTATTCATCAAATTAAGAAAACGATACAAGGAACGAAGCATGCAAGGATAGGTGGACAGTTAGAACTTAGAGCTAAAACTAACTAACATACGCAAATCAAATGCAATGCATGTGTTAATCCAGGTGTCCCAGACTTAAGATTTCTTTGTCATATATCAAAGGCATAGAACACCAATATGGGAGTGCGGAATCTTATACCTAAAATTACACAATATCTGTCGCGACAATTTAACTATTCAAATTAAGTTTTATATGCCCGTAATTAAAATTACAGACATTAATTTAAGTTTATAAAACTACAAAAATCCTAAATCACGTATAAGCAAATAAAGTTTAAATTAATTAATCTAAGTTAAAATTTTTAAATTATTAAATTGTAAGTTCAGACTCCCAAAACGTCCATTAAGGATTTATGCCCATTAAATATTTTCTTGAATCATAATTTACATAAAAAAATTGCATGTAACCTTCACTTACCCATTATTTGGTTCAATTTTATTAAAAAATTTATTTGAAATATAATTTATTTTTAAATAAATTTAGTGTTAAACAATTTCATAAAATTAAAAAGTTAATATTGAAAATAAATTTTACAAAGTTATTATTTAGATCAAATATACTCACTCGAATTTGCAAATAAATTTTATAAAATTTTGAAAAATTTTATGAAATTCATTTGAACCGAATACACTGTTAAATTACAATAAATTAAATCAAAATGATAATTATATTATAATTATTATATTGGGTAAATTACGATTACTCCTGAGGTTTGGCCAAACTAACTAATTCGTTGGTGCATTTATAAAAATCAATTAAATGCCCTCTGACATTTGATATGGTGAATTATTTGCCTCTTTCATTAGATTTTTTCATTATAATCTGCTAAGTTGAGCTGAAAATACTAATTTGCCCATTATATATTTTAATATTTATTTTATTTTTATGATTTGAGTTGTATTACCGAGACTTCCATTACAAGACATCTATTTTTATTATTTTTTTAATATTTGTATTTTTAATTATATTGTCAACAAAATTAATAATTCTACTAAAAATTACACTCATAAATTAAAATTATTATAAACATAAACAAGATCAAAGCATCCATTTTTTTTTATTTTTTCAGTATTTATATTTTTATTTATATTATCAATAGAAATTAATTAATAAGACTAAAAATTAAACTCATACCAAGAGTTATTTATTGTTTTTACATATTATTGATATTAATATTTTATTTATTTTTTAAATAAAAACTAATTAATAAAATTTTAAATTTTTTATTAACTTTGTACCAAGGTCCAAGAGTTATTTATTTTTTACATAGTATTAATATTAATATTTTTATTTATTTTATCAATAAAAATTAATTAATAATTTTTTAATAATTAATAAATTTTTTAAACACCAATATTTAATAAAATTAGTTATACTTAATATAAGTTCAATTTTAATCATAAATCTTTTTTTTTTTTGTTAAAAGGAAAAAATAAAAACTGCATCTCATTCACCCCCATTACCATTGTCTCATTCATCACCATCACCATCACCTGCAAATATCCGTTGCCTGCTCACTTTCTCTATTAACTCCTCACCAATTTGCCAACCCATCGCCTGATGCCTCCATGCAAGACACCCAATCCTCACTTGCTTCTTCTCGCGAAGCCGAATCTCCGCTACAACTCTTGTCGACCCTTTGCAGGCCTCTACATACTTCCCTTCTTCAGTCGCGTCTCTGTCCCCTTCTTCAGTGGCATCACAAAGCAGCGGAGCTGCTGCTTTCTCCCTCACCGGCGACATGATGGAGAAGAGAAGAGAATCGCAAAGAGAAGAGATGAGACAGAGAAGACAATGGCAACGACCACCGCTGCCACTTCCTCAACCGCCGCCAAATATTTTATTTTGGTTAATATCATTTCTGATTTTGGTTGGTGCTGGACTTGTGCTTTTGGGGCTGGATTTGTGATTTTGGTTTTGGTTTATCAATGTAATTTTGGGTGTTGGATTTGTGGTAGAGTGGTGATGGTGGTGTTGCTTTGTCGGATAGTGGTGGTGATGGTGTTGCTTTGTGGCAGAGGAGTGGTGGTATGTGGTTTGGATTAGTGGGTGAAGGAGAGAAGAGGGTACGCATGAGAAGTGATGAAGTTTCAAGGGGTTAAAATGATATTTTGTTCTTAATCAAATTTGCATTTTAGTCATTGAACTATATATACATATTAATCGGTCTAAATTCTTAATCAATTAAGGGTAATTTTGAAATTTTTATACTTATCGACACTTTTAACCGCTATATATTCTTTTGACTAACAAAATATTCTTAAATTACTTAACAGAGAGGGCAAATAGTTCACGGTGTCAAATATTATAGGGTATTTAATTGACTTTTATAAATGTATGGATGAAATAATTAATTTGGTCAAACTTCAGGGGGTAAATCATAATTTATCCTATTATATTTTTCTTTCGCAAGGATGACCGTGAATATTTCGTCATTATAGGCATCATTTTATAATCCTAATCCTAAGTCAACAAAGTAACTTGAGATTAAAAAAAAAAAGTAGATAAAAATGTTTAGGACTAAATCTTATCTTATTTACCTAAATAAAAGTAACAACATTTAATGGTCGACCCCAAGAAACCATTTTGCACAACAACAATTTGACAATCCCATATTCAATTAAATAGTGACACCGAGTTATTGTTCTGATATTCTAGAACCTTATTTTTCCCATTACATATGGTAGTAGAACGACTTTAACAGTTATGTGCATAAAAAATAATAAATGCATTTTTTTTATTTCAAGAAAAATATGAAAAACAATAGTATATTTTATATATAAACAATAAATAACACAATAACATTTAATTAAATATTTATACTAAAATTGAATGGTTAAATGTCAAAAATTTATTTTTTAACATTACAAATTTATTATAAATTTAATTTTTAATTATCACAAAGAGGTGGAATTTTTCCTTTTTCAGTAAAAAAAAATAATAAATTGTGAAGAAAATTGTTTATAATATAAAAGGGTATTATTTAACACAATTTATAATTTAAAATAATACATATAATCACTTTAACCTGTAAAATTTACTTGAAATATCATTTTAGAAAATTTTTATTGGTGCTAACATATAATTGTAATATATATATATATAATTTGATTACTAAAATAACAAAAATTAAAAAGTTCATATATAATTTATACATTTATTCTATATAAAATTAGTAAATAAATAATAAATAATAATGGCAATTATGTGATATACTTTTGTGCATATATAACTGATTTCTTTTTAATATCTACCACTAAATTTTGTGTTAAAATGTTAGAACTATAAACATTTAAAAATAAATTAGCATTTAGTTATCTTAATGAATTGTTAGTTGTTGAACTACTAACCATCCGCTTTAAGGAAAAAAGGTTATTGTTTAATATCTCAAATGTTAGCCGTTGGCTCTCAAATATCAAACTTGACAAGAACAATAATAATAATAAAAAATGACTTTTATATGTGAACACATATCAAACATGTACCCATAATTAAAATGTATTGGCAAATGAATAATTAAGTGATCTCTTATTTTTAAATATATTTTAGAGAGTTATTCTTTAGTATAAATGCGTATATTTATACAAATAATATTATAATTGTCAGATTAATACTTATTTAATTATAGTCATCGATACATATTATAGATATTGATATATAAGAATGATCAATGGTCGTAATTAAATAAAAATTAATCTAAAGGTTCTAATTTTATTTGTATAAATACAAATATTTATATCGTAGTAAAAGTCCATTTTAAAATATAAAATTCGGTCAATCTCGTTCTAAATTTGTAAAATTTATTTTCAGAAGGCTACATGGAGTTCATTATTACTTATATCACATAATCTCCTTATTAATCGAAAAAAACACTCTAAAAACTATTTAAAGTCAATTGCATTAAGACAATGAAACAATATTGCCTCCTTAATTTTTGACATTTTCATGATTACACGCCCAATTAATTGGGGTGGAACAATTGAATCCTACCCTCAATCCTATATTAATAAGCCATCTGTTCTAGGTAGGTTAAACTTTTTCCTGGAATTTTTGTTCATTGTAAAATGAGTTAGATTTATATAAACAACTAGTTTTTTGTGAAGATAAATATCATATATTTAATCATAAAATATAATATAAATTGTAACGTAAATGAGCCGAACCCAAATAAGTCTTGTATGATTCTAATTTGATTCATTTATTGTTAAATTAAAATTATTATATAATATGTTATTCATAAATTTCAATAAAATTTTCTAATAAATTTCAAAATATTGAATAAAAATTAAAATGATTTATTAGTAAATTAAGAATAAATTATATATTTCAGATTTGATTTACATATTATTGAACTTAATTTACAGTATCATTTGATATTCATAAATAATTCATGAATCTTAATAAATTCTAAAAAATAAATTAAATTAGTTACTAATTTTTAATTTATGTTAAAAAAATAATATATGTAGTAAAAATTATAATTTTAATCTAATAATATATTTAAATGATTTACTATACAAACACATTTAATATCAAATTATTAGTACATTAAAGTGATAAATTAGTTTATTTGAATTTATTCATGAATTAAATTTTAGGTTATTTAATATCAAATTATTAGTACATTAAAATGATAAATTTTTATTTGAATTTATTCATGAATTAAATTTTAGGTTATTTAAATTTGACTTATTTATGAAATAAAAATTAATATATAAATTTAAATTAAACTTCAAATAACTCATAAATAGCTAAAAAAACATTGATTTTCAATTGATAAGAATACATATAGGTTCAAGTATTTCTAGTGTTTGAAATGATTTCAAATGTCGCTCTCATATCCAAAGCTAACATTTTCACATAACATTAAAAAAAAAAGTACAGATGGCAGCAGCGTCAGGACAAGAAACAAACAACCCTTCACCCAAGCAGCAGCGAGCAGACGCTGTTGACTCTTCCGTTTCCTTTTCACAACTAATTTCCTCTCTTCGTCACCTGCCTTTTATCAACTTGGGTAATTTTCATTTTTCTATATATATATATATATATATTAAAAAAAAAAACTAACCGTTTTAAATTAAATTCAAAATGCACCACTTCTCCAACTCGCTGTTTCACTAATTTCAACACACTACCCAACCCAGACAATCCACTTGGAGAACAATCCACGTGGTGGATAACTGAGCAGCGAGTGTTTAATTATCATACTCGCGAGAGTATAAGTGTGGAAGAACACCCGCCAAATTTGTCTTTCCCGCGGCTATTAATGAACCATTGCTTGCCTTCTCTGCACCACTTTAACGTACACAAACAGATCAGAGGGACTCCTACTACACTCTATAAACAAACACCGGAGGAAAGAGAGAAGCAGCACCCAACCAAAAAAAAAAAGATTGCTGCCATTATTAATGAGAGCTCAACCACCATTTTAATGGACGACGATTAGTGTCAATTGCATTTATAATATAAGGTCTCTCTCTTTCTCTCTCTCTCTCTCTCTCTGTGACAATATTCCTAGGGTTTTTACTTTATTTTTTCTTGTTGGTTTTGGTTTCGGTTTTGGTTTCAGATCTGAAAAGAGTAGAAGTGATAGTGTTGTAAATGTGGAACTCGGCGGAGAATGCGTTTGCAAGAACGCCGTCGTTCCGTGAGCAAGGGGAAGACGAGGAGGCTCTCCGTTGGGCTGCTCTAGAGCGGCTTCCTACTTACGACAGAGCAAGGAGAGGTATTTTCAAGAACGTAGCTGGAGATCATCAACAGATCGATGTTAGTGAGCTTCAATCTCAAGAGCAGAAGCTTCTACTTGAACGTTTAATTAACTCTGTTGACGATGATCCTCAACAATTCTTTGATCGCATGCGGAGAAGATTTGATGCGTAATTTTCTTCATACATTAGCTCTTCTGTCTAAGAATTTTAGAGTTTGTTTGAAATTTTAAATTTATTTTAGACTGCGTTATTTGTTGGCTTTTTTATATTTTTTGGTTAACTGAATGACACTCCTCGCAGTTCTTAAGATGATGCTAACTAATTTCATTAATTTAGAATGGAAACAGCTTGCTTCAAGTTATAACAATGGCAAAGAAAAAATTGTTTGGAAGTTTGAAATGATTTAACTTGGCACTCCTATGTACACATGTATCTCTAATTGCTTATTTGATCAGTTGGTGAACTCACTTTGACTAAATGAGGAAATAGCCAACCTAATTATTATTTAATTTTTTCTTTTGGTAATTAATTAATGCATTATTTTGCGTTCAAAAAAAAAAAAATATTAATGCATTATTTTGTTGCTCAAGAGATTAAGAAGAAGAGAAATTGAATTTTTTATTTTTACAGTTTGGTTATGTGGGATATGGTTTTTGGCTACAACATTTTAAAAAGTTTCCTTTTCCCCGCTTAATTCACAGGGTGGATTTGGAATTTCCGAAGATTGAAGTTCGATTTCAGAATTTGACAGTTGATTCTTTTGTACATGTTGGAAGCAGAGCACTTCCAACAATTCCCAACTTTATTTTCAACATGACTGAGGTAGGAGAATCATTACCATTCTTACCGTATTTAAAGAGTATTATAGGCCTGTTATTTAATATTGCTTTCTTTTATTCCATGTTTTTTATATGTTCTTTTTAATTTTTGTGAAGGCCTTGTTAAGGCAGTTGCGGATTTATAGAGGTAACAGAAGCAAGCTAACGATTCTAGATGATGTATCTGGGATCATTAGACCTTCAAGGTACATACATTTTGAGTTTGTGTTGGCATTAGTTGATGATTTTTGAGTCACATGTTTTGCGTGTCCTAAGATGCAAGTATTATGCTGTAGAATGACACTTCTATTAGGCCCTCCAAGCTCTGGAAAGACCATGCTGCTCTTGGCTCTGGCTGGACGACTTGCGCGTAATTTGAAGGTATCAGGAATTTGTTTTTGTCTTCCAAATATTTGGCAGTAACCATCATTTCCTCAAAACTTCTTGCTGTGAGGATGGCATAGTGTGCTATATTGGAAGAGTGTAGAGAATGAGAGAAACTGGAAGAGGTGGTTAGCATAATTTATGGTATTTGATAGAGTTATCCCACCATTTCAAGCTACATTTCTTTTATGACTAAGAATCACGTTATTTTTGAAGCGCTATTGAGTGATGAATTTTCTGGTTCAATGGGCAATTGTGAGGCAGTCTATTCCTTATCTGATTTCTTATTTGTTCTTCATTTGTCTTGAAGATTTTAGGAAAAATTACATATAATGGACACGGTCTAAACGAGTTTGTTGCTCCAAGGACGTCAGCTTATGTCAGTCAACAGGATTGGCATGTGGCGGAGATGACTGTAAGAGAAAGTCTGGAGTTGGCAGGACGCTGCCAAGGTGTTGGTTTCAAATTCGGTAAGCTTAGAAATTTATGCATATGCCTCTATTTTTCTTATTTTCTTCTCCTTGTGCTATTGGTGTAAGACACATCCTAAATTAATCTGCAACCTCCTTTGACCGCATAAACCAAAACTCTAGCACATGTTTTTCTAGATTTTGACTTATAAAAGTGCATATAGATATGCTTTTGGAGCTTGCAAGAAGAGAGAAGATTGCCGGGATTAAACCGGATGAAGATCTTGATATATTCATGAAGGTACTTGCTCCTGTAAACTATCGAGTTAAATTGATAACTAGAGTAGAACCTCATGTTGGATCAACAAATAAACTTTTATCGCAACCAAATTGAACACTCTTAAAAAATGACTCTCCTTAACAAACACCAATTCAGTTTGTTCGCGCAATATAACTCACTATAACTCATTTTCAGTTTTTCTCACCTTATGATTTGTTACTGCAAGCATTTGTGACTGCTATCATTTCTTTCACCAGTCATTGGCTTTGGGAGGACAGGAGACAAGCCTAGTGGTGGAGTACATCATGAAGGTATTCTCTTTATGTTAGTTACCCTTTATGCTTATAGCAAGCATGCTCTAGCTATGGCTGTTTTAATTCCTCTATGATTGTTCAAGTCCCAGAAAGATTGCTAGAAATTAAGCTGTCGTGAACCTTTTGCCTACTCTGTTGTCTTGTCCCTCGTGCCTTTAGTGCAATGTGCTTCACTGTTGTTTTGGATGTACTATCATATAAGAATATAATTTACTAGAATTTTATTGTTGTGAAGCTTTGTGTGTGAAGTGATAGCTCATTGTTTAATAAGGTTAGTTTCAGCCCCCTTTAAAAACCAAAGAAATAATTTTGCCAAGCATGAACATGTACTATGAGATTTTTGAAAGGTAATAATTTGGAAATTTCAAAAATCTCGTGTGTATTTGTGTCAAAATATGTGTATTTGTGTCAAAATATGTGCAAGCAAACTGGAAGAGAAATGATAGACACCTTTTATATAGTGTTATAGGTAATACTTATATCAACCCTTTTCTCCATTTGGGTCAAAATAAGGAAACTCATAACTTTATCTTTGGAAAAGAGAATGTCAGCTTTATCCAGGAGCCAGTATTCATAATTGAGATGAATTGAGTCAGTTAAATGCTAGAAGTAAGCAAATTTATCATAAAGGATTGTTTGTTGCATGCTTAAATGTTAAGGCCTGAAATGTTGTCTAACAAAGTCAATTGACATTGGGTTTGTTAACTGATAGTTAACAATTCAAAAAGTTTAGCTGACAAGTCAAGAACTGTCCCGAAGATGTTATAGTGAAATGTTGCTCGAGTCCGGTCCACTGTAAAAAAATATATCTCATTATTAGTTTCTGAATTTCGTTCATAGAAATTAATCTCAAGTATTAAATCATATTTGACAAAGATTTTAGGGTTGGATATATGTGCTGACACGTTGGTGGGTGATGAAATGCTTAAAGGGATCTCAGGGGGCCAGAAAAAGAGACTCACAACAGGTGTGCATTGGCTCTGTCTCAGTCTCTGGTGCATTGGCTCTGTCTCAGTATCTGGTGCATGTGTCTGTTGCATGGTTTGTGTGTTTGTGTTTATGTTTATCTAAGAATAATATGTGCTGTGTGCTACTTTTAGGTGAATTACTAGTTGGTCCAGCTAGAGTGCTGTTCATGGACGAAATCTCAAATGGGCTTGACAGTTCAACAACTTATCAAATTATCAAATATCTTAAACATTCCACTTGTGCCCTTGATGGGACCACAGTGATTTCTTTGCTTCAACCTGCTCCTGAGACGTACGAGCTATTTGATGATGTTATACTTCTGTGTGAGGGGCAGATTGTCTACCAGGGACCCCGTGATAATGTTCTTGATTTCTTTTCTTTTATGGGATTTCGTTGTCCTGAAAGAAAGAATGTGGCAGACTTCTTGCAAGAAGTAAGCAACAGGAGTTTGAGATGTAAATTTGAGCTTTATCATATGTTATTTTTTGCTATAATGAGCCCATTTTCTAACAGGTTATGTCAAAAAAGGACCAAGAGCAGTATTGGTCTGTTGCTAACCGCCCTTATCGATACATTCCTCCGGGGAAGTTTGTTGAAGCTTTTCGTTCACACCATACTGGTAAAAGTTTGTTTCAGGAGCTGGAAGTTCCTTTTGATAAACGTTACAATCATCCAGCAGCATTGTCAACTTATAGCTACGGTGCAAAGAGAAGGGAACTCTTCAAGATCAGCTTTAACTGGCAGAAGCTACTTATGAAAAGGAATTCTTTTATCTATGTTTTCAAATTTATTCAGGTGCTACAGTTGTTTACTTTTTTCTTAAAATTCTGCTATTCTTTTAAGGATAAACCAACTGAAATACTGTTGATTTTTCATTGATGGAAATCTGGATACTACTTTCTCAGTTATTTTTAAATTGATTTGCTAGACCTTGTAACTTATGCATACAACTGTATATATGTCCATATATGTGTGCATTAGTGTTTATAGCATGTATTTGTCATATTCATTTTTTCCTACACGTCAGTTTTAATACAGGTATTATGAAATTTTTTGCAGCTTTTTATTGTTGCTTTGATCACAATGAGTGTATTCTTCCGGACAACAATGCATCATAATACAGTGTTTGATGGAGGCTTGTATGTTGGATCAATATACTTTTCCATGGTCATCATTCTTTTTAATGGCTTTACAGAGGTTTCGATGTTGGTAGCAAAGCTTCCTGTGCTTTACAAGCATAGAGATCTGCACTTCTACCCAAGCTGGGCTTATACGATTCCTGCTTGGGTCCTTAGCATACCAACTTCCCTCATTGAGTCCGGTCTGTGGGTAGCAGTTACATATTATGTGACTGGGTATGACCCCAATATTACAAGGTAAAAAATAAGCCCAACGGCGTTCTGGGAGATTCAGTGATCAGACTCCAAGTATTTGTTACCTTGATTCATTAATCTGCATAACTTTTTGGGAGTAATTTCTCATTAAAGTCTTTTGCAGATTTCTTCGGCAATTCTTGCTATATTTCTCACTGCACCAAATGTCTATATCTCTATTCCGTGTTATTGGATCATTGGGCCGTAACATGATAGTTGCTAACACCTTTGGGTCGTTTGCTATGTTAGTCGTCATGGCTCTTGGAGGATACATTATTTCAAGAGGTAAAAATGAAACTTCTTAGCGGCTATGTTTAATTTTCCATCTCTTAGTTTTCAGTTTCTTTTTAACTTTCTGTAACAGAGTATATTCCAAGCTGGTGGACATGGGGTTTCTGGGTTTCTCCTCTGATGTATGCTCAAAATGCAGCTTCAGTAAACGAATTCCTTGGACATTCTTGGGATAAGGTTGCTATTCTTCATTTCCATTTGCTACATAGCTTTTCACTGCTCGTTTTTCTGCTGGTCTAGTGTGGTAATTATAACTCATGCTATGCATACGGTTATTAAAGAACAAATTGTTAAAACTTGAAAACTGTTAAATGATATTTGGTGGGGATGAAATGCCCCAGGTAGCATGAGCTGTTTTTTCCTGTTAATCGAGCTTCTCTACTTCATGGGCTGAAGACTTCATCACTTATTGCTGAATGTATAATGGTTTTTGTCTGTGATTATTAACGATATTCCATACTGACTCTCTTTTTAGCTCTACGTGGGACTATGACATTTCCACCTTGCACTTCTTGCTTGGTTTTAAGCTTATAATATTATTAAATCTACGCTCGTCATAATTATGTGTTATCTTAAAGATTCTTGTTTTCATTTTAAAGCTTCTAATTCTTCATTCCCTTGTTGCTTTTGTAGAAAGTTGGAAATGGCACTAGCCTTTCATTAGGCAAGGCAGTGCTAAGAGCTCGCAGTTTGTTTCCAGAGAGCTACTGGTATTGGATTGGTGTTGGTGCTTTACTTGGATATTCATTTTTACTCAATGTCCTGTTTACTCTCTTCCTAGCTCACCTAAATCGTAAGTCATTGCATTCAACGGAAATGCTTTCTGATTTTAAACTTACTTAAGCGAAGGATTTTCCCAAACTGGTCATTATAGGAAAGCAATGGTCTTATTTGTCTGCAGCTTGGGGGAGGCAACAAGCTGTTGTCTCCAAGGAAGAGCTTCAAGAGAGAGATAAAAGAAGGAGAGGTGAAAATGTTGTTATTGAGCTGAGAGAGTACCTGCAGCATTCAGGCTCATTAAATGGTTTCTGAGCTACATTCCATCTTGGATTTTCCTCTCATTTAATTACTAGTACATATCTAGCACAACTAGATGTTGAACTTTCATTCATAAATCTTGAATTCTGGGCAGAAAAATACTTCAAGCAAACGGGCATGGTTCTCCCATTTCAACCACTTTCCATGTCTTTCAGCAATATCAACTACTTTGTGGATGTCCCTTTGGTTTGTATATGTCTCTTTTCCTATCTGCAAATACTTTAGGATATATTTTGTAAATGCAAATAAATTATTGTAGTATTTTGCAGGAGTTGAAGCAACAAGGAATAGTAGAAGAGAAATTGCAGTTATTGGTTAATGTTACTGGAGCATTTAGACCTGGTGTGCTTACAGCACTTGTTGGAGTTAGTGGTGCTGGAAAAACCACTCTCATGGATGTTTTAGCTGGTAGGAAAACTGGGGGTGTCATAGAAGGGAACATATATATATGTGGTTATCCCAAAAAGCAAGAAACTTTTGCAAGAATTTCCGGTTACTGTGAACAGAATGATATTCACTCTCCTGGCTTGACCGTATTTGAGTCGCTTCTTTTCTCTGCATGGCTCCGGTTACCATCAGAAGTTGACATGGAGACTCAGCAGGTAGCTACGAATATCCTTTTCTCTCTGTCTTTGCCGAAGCTTGGGTTTGTTGTGATGTGACCATATGAGGGCGATTTTTTTTCAGGCATTTGTTGAGGAGGTGATGGAACTTGTGGAGCTTACTCCTCTTGCTGGAGCCTTGGTTGGCCTACCAGGAGTAGATGGTCTCTCAACAGAGCAAAGAAAAAGGTTAACAATCGCTGTTGAATTGGTTGCCAATCCATCTATCGTTTTTATGGATGAGCCCACTTCAGGGTTGGATGCAAGGGCTGCAGCCATTGTGATGAGGACTGTGAGGAATATTGTGAACACTGGGCGGACTATAGTTTGCACAATCCATCAGCCCAGCATAGACATCTTTGAATCCTTTGATGAGGTATTTGTTTCTTTGTATGGATACTCAATAGCTTCTGGAGCTCTGTTTTCTTACCTGAGTTATTAATTGCCGGAAATACAAAATTCACATTAATGGGCAATATTACTCTCCTGTCACATCCCTGTAGCTTATTTATTGGTAGCAAACTTTCACTTATGGAGGAAGATATGTCTGTTTTAATTAATGAGCAAACACCCCAAATCAACTTAGTCATCAATTTTTTTCTTGAATGTTTAAATAGTTTATTCCTATTCTCCTATGCTTTGTTACTGCAGCTTTTGTTTATGAAGCGCGGAGGAGAGCTAATTTATGCTGGTCCACTTGGTCCCAGGTCTTGTGAGCTCATAAAATATTTTGAGGTGACTGTACATTTTCATATGCTTTTGCTAAAACAACTATGGCCATCTCATTGTTAATTTAACGTTGAACTCTGCCTCAATTTGCAAATAGTATTTTTACCTGCAAATTCTTTTCTGTAGGCAGTTGAAGGGGTGCCAAGGATCAGGCCTGGATATAACCCTGCCGCCTGGATGCTTGAGGTTACATCTTCATCTGAAGAAAACCGTCTGGGCGTGGATTTTGCTGAAATATACAGGCGGTCTAACCTATTTCAGTATGTTTAATTTCTCAAAATATTTGCTTTTGATATTCCTTTTCCAGCTGTGTAGAATGCCACCACTTTTTTTAATTTCTCTTCGGCTAAATTTGCTGTCTTTTGTTATTTCAGACGAAATAGGGAGTTGGCTGAAATTCTTAGCAAGCCAAATAGTAACACAAAGGAGTTGAGCTTTCCAACCAAGTATGCTCAGTCATTTTTTGAGCAGTTTCTAGCTTGTCTTTGGAAGCAAAATTTATCTTACTGGCGAAACCCACAATACACCGCAGTTCGCTTCTTCTACACTGTTGTAATCTCATTGATGCTTGGAACTATATGTTGGAAATTTGGATCAAAAAGGTTTGCTTTTAACTCTTTCCAGAAAAATCTTTTATAGTTTCTCCTTCGTATACAATGTTCTTTTTTTGATTGTTTCTTACCTTTGTGCTTGTGGCATTAGTATTGATTCATATGTTGCAGTTCATTTTGTCTGAGCAATTGATCAAACGGATATCAGACCCACACTGGATGCTGTATGAATTCCTCTATTAGATGGTAGATTATGAATACTAGTTGTAGGCTGAAAACAACAATTTTCCATATCATGATAAATCATTTAGAATGCTTGCATTTCATTTTCCAATTCTTCAGCCCTTGTCACCCTTCTTGAAACCTGTACAAGTGGTTTTGTGGTATATTTGAGACTTGAGAAAATCTATTCATTTCATTTTTGCAGGAAGAACTCTCAGGAGCTATTCAATGCTATGGGATCCATGTACACAGCAGTATTGTTTATTGGAGTTACCAATGGATCCGCTGTTCAACCTGTTGTTTCTATCGAAAGATTTGTATCATATCGGGAAAGAGTTGCAGGATTGTACTCAGCTCTACCATTTGCATTTGCTCAGGTTTACTGGACTTACTTTCCACTTATTCTTGTGCAAAAAACCCCCTGGCTATCCAAAAAATTAGCTTTATCATTTTCTTTCTTTGTGCAGGTTGTTATCGAGTTCCCCTATGTATTTGCCCAAACACTTGTTTACTGTTCAATTTTTTACTCCTTGGCCGCATTCCAATGGACTGCTCTGAAATTTATTTGGTACACATTCTTTATGTATTTTACTATGTTATACTTCACTTTCTACGGAATGATGACTACTGCTATCACACCAAATCACAATGTGGCTTCCATCATTGCGGCTCCCTTTTATATGCTCTGGAACCTTTTTAGTGGCTTCATGATTCCTTACAAGGTAATTAACTGATTTGTCTCTTTTTTTTGTTTTTTTTTTTCCACTGTGCAATCAGGAATCTTCTTGTATTGAAATGCCATCTATCTCATCATCCTCTTGTTTGACATTTTGGTCAGTCATGCATCTCTAAGTTTTCTGATTGTCATTGGCTTCACATCATAACATTTTCAGTTTTTACTATTTTGATATTTAATTTTTTTATTTAATTAAGTGATATTAAATATGATTAAACTAAAAAAAAATGGAAGATAAATTAAAATGGAGGAGAAAATAATAATTCAATCATTATAGTTAATAAGATAAAAATAACGTTTATTTATTTTCTAAGTTTAATTTTTAAAACCCCAAAAAAATTAAACATTTTTTCCTTATGATTTTTAAGAAGACCAACATGAATAGTGAAAAAAAAGTATTTAAACCAATTTACTATTTAAAATAAGTTCCTTAAGACGTTAGTCTGCAAAACAAATAAAATTATTCACTAATTCTTATTTAAATAAAAAAATAATAAAACATCAAAAATGGTAAAAAATAACAGGTTCAAACACCATTAATGTAGTTTTTTTTTTACTCTTTAAACTCAATAATATTGATGCACTAAAATCTCTCTCGTTTCCTCATCCGTTTGACAATTTTGTCTTTTATAAATAAACATACATCACTGGCATAACGTCGTAACATTTTCAGCTTTCCCAGTTCTAAATCATACATTGCACGCTAATGTCTGAAAACTTTTATTTCACTTGCTGCTTTTGTTTTTTAAGCCATTGGTGTTATATTGGAGTCTATTAAATTTTAATTAATTCGATTTGATTATCACAAGAACAGTGGTAGTCTCTTAAAAATTTATTTACCCCTTATTTGGTCTAATTTCATTAAAAAATTCATTTCATTTCTAAATGAATTTTAAATAAAATTTATTTGCAAATTCATTTGAACCAAATACATTTCATCAATGAAAATGAATTTAGTATTAAACAATTTCACAAAATTCAGAAATTAGAATTAGAAATGAATTTTATAAAGTTTTCATTTAAACCAAATACACTCATTTGAATTTGCAAATGAATTTCATAAAATTTTGTGAAATTTATTTGAACCAAACATTCTGTTAATGTAACTACATATACCATGACTTGAATTCTAAACATCGCTCAAGTAAAAGTAACTTTATATCAGTTGATGGTAATGGTTGTTAGTATAAAAATCATATCCAAGACTAGGGCCAATTTCGTTGAGATAGTTCTTTAGTTTTCCATCATCATTCTTCAATCATCCATGAAAATGTCTATACAATAATGTATAAAGTTTCAATTGATTACCTATACATTCCTTTTCTCCATTATCATTATTTTACAGTCATACCTTTTTCCTTGTAAAATAATTACATATAAACAGAGGATCCCTGTCTGGTGGAGGTGGTATTACTGGGCAAACCCTATGGCGTGGAGTCTGTATGGCCTCTTGACTTCACAATACGGTGATGATGATACACTCATGAAGTTGTCAGACAGGGATGACTCGGTACCTGTAAAGCAAGTACTCAGGGAAGTGTTTGGATTTAGGCATGATTTCTTGGGCATAGCAGGTATCATGGTTGTCGGCTTCTGTGTGTTTTTTGCACTCATTTTTGCTTTTGCAATAAAAGCCTTCAATTTCCAAAGGAGATGAAAAGGTAGCAGCTTTGTTAGTGACTGATTAAATAAAAAACAAAACCTTGCAGTGCTTGCAATCTACAAGTATGTCTCAATTAGTAAAACGTGAAAAATACTAAATTTGTACACCAACATATATATATAATATTTAATCATTTGTTTTACCTTGGAGTTATAGTTAGAAATGCTCGATTTGTCTAGTGTAAAACAATATTAGTTTACACATTTATAGCTGATTATGTATAATTTTATAGAATTACATCTAAATTGTAAAGTTGCATTTTTGATTTGTAAGAATTGAGTTGTTTCTGTTCCTTTTTTTTTTTCGGTCTGAATTCTGGCCTTTGCGATTGGAGGACTATAGTAGTTTAGTGCCATTAATATACGTCAAATGATCTAGGCAGTTTGATAGAATGTATACTGCAGGAATAGTCCTCTTCATATGTTGCGCAACAAAAGCAGGGTGGACATTAGCTCCAATAAACCGATGTCGACAACGCAGGATTCCAACTCTGCATTATGTACATTGGTTCGAGTTTGTCTTTTCATGATTATCTTGTTCTTGCATTTGCACTCAAGTGTCTGCTATTTTAACTTGCATGACATCCATGCAAGTGATTAATATTCACTTGCAAGGAAATAATATTCAGCATTAAGGTCCAAATCACTAAAGTCAAGTGCAAGGAATTAATATTCAGCATTCAGGTCTTGGAGCCAATTTGATGTTTGCTATTTGAGACCTAACTCTTAATTTTTTTTTTTCATTTTTGAATCTTTTGTTGACATTTTGCTTCATTCTGCAATGGCGGAAGCATATCAAAGCACAAATTTAGCTTTTAAAAAAACTTTTTTTTTTTTTTTTGTCAATGACGGATTGGGTCGTTAATTTCTGTCAATGATGGTGGACTTTTAATTCTCCATAAATAGTTCAAGCGGTAAAAAATATAAATATATATAAAGAAATCTCTTCTTACTTTCTTTCTTGTAATAGGAAATTAAACCACTTATACTCATGATAAAAAAAAAAAGTCAAAGTAATTATGTTTTTATTTTACAAAAATATATTTCTTAAGTGTAAATTTTTATGCTCATCATTTATCAACATTAAGTGATACAAAAATGATTAATTAATTACTCTCTATTTATCTTGTTCGCCTCAAATGTGTATATATATTAGTTTTTTTTATAACAAGAGATTATAAACATAAATTCTAAGAAACTTTAAAACTAAATATTTTCATGATATAATAAAATAAATAGAATATAAAACTTACTTGGATTTGCATTAGAATTCATATTTGAAGCCACCAATTTACATGCATATTTATAAACATTCTTATTTAATTTGGTACATCCATCACATAACTCTAAAATTAATATACGAGATTAATTTACACAATCCCAACCTAATTAAATTAGGACTTTATCTTTTAATTAATTTTAATTATGTGGGCTTACTTTTCTAACATTCTCCCATTTGATCCGATTAAAATTAATATAATGCTTATTGCGTTCATAATAATTAGTCTCTTATGATTTTATAATAATAATATGAAAATTATTCAGTGTAAGTTATGGCGGTTATGTCCTGTTTTATCGAACACTCCCTTCCATATATAACAAAACTTACAAATTGTTATATTATATTCATAATTGAAAACATTCAAAACATAATTTATAATGGTCCACAATACTATCAAATAATGGCTTTCCTGTTTAACTTTAAATCAATCATATGTACACAAAGATAAGAAACAAGAAATTCATAATGTATATTAGAAACACATTATAGAGCTCAGAGTATCATTACATAATCAATCATCCTAATCATCATTACAACCAAGGCCCATCCTTAAAATATGTTCCTTAAATAATTTTAATTGTAGGTCTTTTGTTAAAGAATCTGCAATCATAAGTTTAGTACTAATGTGCTGAATAGATACTATTTGTTTATGAATCTCCTCTTTAACAACAAAATACTTTAATTCCATATTTTTGGCATCCTTTGAGTATTTGTCGTTTTTAGAGAAAAACACCTGCGAAATCATCACAATAAATTATTAGTGGCTTGGTAATGGTGTCAACAACTTTGAGTCCTGAAATAAAGTTATGTATCCATAATGAATGAATTGTGGCTTTAAACATGCCTCAAATTCTACCTCCACAGTGGATGAATAAATGATAGTTTATTTTGCACTTTTCCATGATACCGCTGCTTTCGCTAATAGAAATAGTAACCGAATATGGACTTTCAACTATCAAGGCATCTAGTAAAATTTGAATCTGAATATCCAATCACCTCCTGCTCATTGGATCTCTTATATGTAAGCATGTAATTCTTTATTCCTAGAACGTACCTTAACACTTTCTTTGCAGCTTTCCAATGATCAATTCCAGGATTACTTTGATACCTACCTAACATTCCAACCACGAAACTGATGTCCGGTCTAGTACAGGTTTGCAAGTACATTATACTTCCAACAACATAAGCATATGGAATTGATTCCTTTTTTTTCGTTCCACATCATTTTTCGGACATTGCAATAGACTAAATTATGACCTTTTTGTATGGGAACAACCCCAGGTAAACATTTATTCATGTTAAATTTTTCAAGAACTCTTGAATATAAGTTTTCTGAGACAATCCTAACATTTTACGTGATCTATCACAAAAAATTTCTATTCCCACATAGGATGTCTCTCCCATATCTTTAATTTCAAAGTTCTTGGCAAGAAATTCTTTAGTCTCATGCATTATACCTAAATCATTAGTAGCAAGCAAGATATCATTAACATACAAAACCAAAAATATAAACTTACTCCCATTGATCTTTTGGTATATACATTGACCAATAATATTTTTCTTAAAACCAAAAGATATAATAATGGTATTAAACTTAATACACCATTGTTGGAAAGCTTGTTTAAGTCCATATATTGATTTATTAAATTTACACACCATTTGACTTTCACCTTCCGTGGAAAAACCTTCAGGTTTATCCATGTAATCCTCCTCCTTTAAATCTCCATTCAGAAAAGTTGTTTTCACATTCCTTAATGTAGCCCTAAGTCATATTGAGCAATTAATGTCATAATTATTCTTAATGAATCTTTCTTTGAGGATGGAGAAAATGTTTCTCAATAATCGATGCCACTTTTTTTTAGCATAACCCTTAGCAACAAGTCTGACTTCATATCTTTCAACATTACCTTTTGAGTCACACTTTGTCTTACAGACCCATTTACACTGACTCTTTTACAATTTTTTGGCAATTCAATAAGATCTTAGATTTTTTTTTGCTCCATGGATTTCAACTCATCTTTCATAGTATCAATCCATTTATCAAATTTGACACCATTTATGGCTTATGAATATGAAATTGGATCCTCATTAATTCCAATATCAAAATTTGACTCTTGTAAATATTCCACATAATGATTCGAAATAGCTAATCTTCTTTCTCTTTAAGATCTCCTAACTACTATTCCTTGTGGTTAGTTTGCATTAGTTATTTATGAGCTAGTTACTTGATGGGATGGTTCTTCATTTAAATGTTATTCAGTGTTAACATTATATCATTCAATACTTGGAACAACATTCTGCAAAGTAATTGATGAAAGAAGAACATTCATGTGTAAAGGAACATTTACACTAATTTTCTTTATCTCCATATTTTTTTAATACTCTCACTAACATCACCATTCTCAATAAATTTTGCATTTTCGGTTTCTATAATTTTCGGACTATGTTTTGAACAATAAAATATGTACCCTTTTGATTTCTCTGGGTAACTAATAAAGTAACCACTAATAGTTCAAGAATCTAACTTTCTTTCTTATGAATTATAAATTCTTACTCCGTTGGGCAACCCCAAACATGCAAGTGCGGTAAACTAGGTTTTCTTCATGTCTATAATTCAAAAGAAGTCTTTTGAACTGCCTTACTAGGAACTCTATTTAATAAATATGTTACGGTCTTAAGTGCATACATCCACAATGATTTGGGTAAAGAGGAGTTACTCATCATATCATCTCTAATAATTTGTAATAAATTAATAGAGACAATTTGATTATGTCCTAAAAGCCTTTACTTTTTTTTTACTTAAAAAATATCGTAAAAAATCGAAACCTAAATTTCCCTAATCGAAGCACAAAAACATAAAAGCATGACTTCTCGATAATTTTCATGTTTATTGTCTTTAATTTTCCTAATCAAACCATGAACTAATTTTCATCAATTCTTTTTTTAAATTTTTTTCTTCTCTTTTCCCTTTTGATCGACTTTTTCTCTGTTTATTCCATTCAATCGATCAACTTCTTGATCTCCTTATTCAATAGATTTGAAACACCATTTTGATTGAGAGGCTAAGTATAGCTAACTTCTCCATTCTTTCATCGTATTTGTTTCTAATTTGCTATTTGATTCTAATTATGCTATTGTGTTTGATTTGGTATATGCTGTTACAATGTTAGGTTAGCTAAACATCAGTTCTTTTTGTTTACATTTGGGAATTTTGATTTTTAACCACAAATAGAATCATTTAAGAGAATGGCACTGAACCTTTATTTCAATCCTTATTCACTCTTTCATGTCAATTTTTTTATGTTTCTTTAATAATAGTAGAGGAAACACTAAACCTTGATTTGGTTTTGTCCATGTTATGATATACTTTTTTTATGGCTTGCAAAAACTAATCAGCTGGTCTGCGAAAAAGAGAGAGCCTAGCATGAGAGAAAAGAATGTGTTTGCATAGCCAAGGAGACTGCCCAAAACCATAAAAGAATGGTTCACTATATATATACATTCTTGTAACCAGACCAACCATTTTGTGTATGGAGGCGGGCAAGTCATCCTTGGCTAGTACACTCTCGCTTCATGCAAGGCTTCTATTCACCTCAAATCTCTATCCTATTAATGCTTATCTTATTTTATTTCTTCAAGGCTACTACTACTGTCTAGCTTTTTTAAGCTGTCTTTTTTGTAGATTTTGGTTGTTCGATTTTTATTTGCAGCTACTTTTGTCTTTCTGTTCTTTGCAGCTTCCTGTCTGGTTTCGTTGCTCAATTTTGTTCTCTTTCTACTTGCTTTGGTGTCCGCTATTCTTGGTGCCTATCTTTGTGTTTTGGGTAGCTGGTTTCTTGCTATTTTGTGTTTCTTGTTTCTATTTGGTTTTGTTCCTCTTTTTCAAGTTCTTCGTTTTGGTTAGGTTGAATTTCTTTTCATCATGTTTCTTAGCTTAGGGAGGAGTTTTTTCATCACTTGGTTCTTTACCAAGTGGTTTTTTCCCCTCGCAAAATAATGATCAATAAAATTATATTTTTATCATAAAAAAAATCACTCACTTTATGATGGTATAGTTTATGTAATAATAACAAGAAAAGGCGTAGCATGACAAAGAAGAGCCTGTCAAGTTAGCTAAGATGATTGCCTATAAATAACCTAAACAGGAGTCTTGCATGCATCCTGATTTATACAAAACACTAATTGTTAGAAATAGGCAAAAACTTGTTCTATTTTAATTTATGAAATGAAATTGCTTATCAACATTGTACATCAATCTTTACATATATAAATTAATAATAATATATATATGTTAGCTACTGCATGCATACATCATGAAGTTCACAATGCACATGAATTGCTTATGAATTCATCATAAAAGAGAGTTGTAGAGAGCAGATGGGGTGATGTAAAAACTGTTGCTCTCATGACTCTTTGTTGTATTTTAGCCAGTTTTTGTGACCATAGAAATAGAATTAGTGTTTTGTATAGAATATAGAATTACAGTTGCACTTTTGAAGCTTTAAAGCTTTTGTCGACTTTGTCTTTTATGCAGCTATAATTCGATTGCTACTTTAAATTGATTCTTTGGTTTGCTTTTATGCAGTGAGTATGTCTCAACTTAATTTTCATCAAATCAGCTTTTTATCTTGTAACTTGATAGTTCTTTATTAGTTTCTCTTATATAATAGAAATTGATCTTCTTGATTTCTCATGTGTTTATCTTTTTCTTTTTCTTTTTTGTGTTTCAATTACTATATGATCATGATTTTAGCTTCAATAAATGGATCAAATCAAGGAAGAAGTGCAATTTTTTGGTACTAATTAATCTTTTTGGGGGTTGGATGATGTATATGTCATAGCTTTTTTTTGGAAAAACTGAATTTCTTTGTTTATATTAGGCATGATGACTTAAACTATCCACCTATTTTAGTTTTTTTTTTTTAAGGATTTTGATCACTTGAATTGTCAAATTCTTGATCAATTAGTTAAATATACAATTATTTTGTTAAATACAATTAAGTTCTTGGATTATTATAGAATTTCAATGGATGATTAATATTATTAAATATTTTTGTAGTTATTTTTATTGATATTACAATTAAATAATTTCTGATTCATTTATGATTCAAATTATAGAAATTTCTCAATTGATTAACAAACATAGACAAAATAAAAATGTCACTAATAATTAATATTTTTTGAGACAAACATATAAAAATGTTACTAATAAGTGATGTATTTTTGAGATGAAAAGTTAAAATGTCACTAAAAAGTCATAAATTCATGAGACAAAAAAATTAAAAATTCACTAATAAGTGGCATATTTTAAGACAAAAAAGTAAGATGTCCCTAATAAATAATATATTTTGAACAAAAATGAAAACGTCTAAAAAACAAAAGCATCTCTAAATAGTATCTTTAGAGACGAAATAATTCATCTCAAAATACTTTTTATATGGTTGGTTTCATATATTTTGAGACATATCTTTTTGTCGCAAAAAAAAACATTTAAAGTCGAATTTCGAAATTAATCTTAACAAACTATCTGCGACATGGCTATTGCCACGCCAGGAGTGACAATTCATTTTCGTCACAAAACATGTCTTGCAATAATTTTTTAATTTTTTTGTGACGTTTCTCTTACGTCTCAAATTTGGATTTTTGTTGTAATGTAGACTGTGCACATATGCCATAACTTTCAAGAAATTTTCCAAATGGACCAGGACACTATCCTGACTCATCATATTTTTCATAATATTCACCACCTCTATCAGATCTTACAATTTTTACCTTTTTAACTAATTGCCTCTCAACCTCCTTTATGTATGCTTCAAGAGCATTGATTGATTAAGATTTTTCATGAAGCAAATAGATATAACTATAACGTGAAAAATCATTAATAAAGGTGATAAAATATTTTTCTCCATTAATAGTTGGAGTATCAAAAGGTCCACAAATGCTAGTGTGTGTAATTTCAAGAAGCTGAGTGCTTCTTGTGGCTCTTTTTTTAGAATGTTTGGATTGCTTACCCTTAATGCAATTCACACAAATCCCGAGATCAATAAAATCTAAATTTGAAAAAATTTCATTATTTACTAATCTCTGTAACCTTTCTTTGGATATATGATCCAAACATTTATGCCATAAGCAAGCAAAATTTTCATTCATCATGCTACATTTAATTCCAATATTACTATTCATAATAAGCAAGGATTCAGCAAAAATATTATCAAGTTTTAGTTTGTATAAACCATCAACAAGAAAATTGATACCAATAAATCAAGAATTGTTAAACAAATTAAAACTATTTGATCCAAATTTGCCATTAAAGCAACAAATGTCTAGGCTAAAAATAGAAATAAGGTTTTTATTGATTGAAGGTACACAAATGGTCTCAAATAAATCTAATTGATAGCCACTATCCAAGATTAAATGATAAGTCCTAATGCCTTCAATTAGTGCTTTCATGCGATTCCCTGTAAATAAAAAATCACTTGTTGGGTTTGTGGTTCGAATCGTAATGAATTCTTATGTCATATTAGCCATATTAGTAGTAGCACCAGAATGAAGCCACCAAGTATTACTAAGAACTTCAACTAAGTTTAATTTGAAAATTGGAGAAGCATAATAAAAGATACCTTTCTTTTAGAATCAAGCCTTATGTTTCAAACAATCTTTCTAATAGTGTCCTTCTTTCTTACAAAAGTGACATCTATCGTTCTTTTGTTCCTTCTCTTCTACCTAAGAAGCATTAGTAGGCCTTCTTCTTTTCTTAAACTTGTTGACTTTCACTTTCATTCTTTTACCAGCTCTTTGACCCATAATATTAACAATGTGATTCCCTTAATTCTTTAATCTCGTTTCCTCCTGAACAAGCTTATCAGCCAATTCATTAACATTCCATTTATCCTTTATAGTGTTATAGTTAATTTGAAAAGGCCCATATTCAGGAGGAAGTGAGTTCAATACAAATTTCACTAAGAAGGAATCCTCCACTGCCAATCCCAAGGATTTCAGTCTTGCTGCAATATTAGTCATCTTGATGATATGATCTTGCATGCCATTTGACCCATCATACTTCATGGTCATGAGCTTTGCCATTAATGTATTAGCGAGAAACTTTTCAGCAAAATGAAAATGTTCTTCCATAAATGATAGAAATTCTTTAGCCATTTTTATTTGTGGAATGGTAGACTTATAATGTTGTTGGCAATTGTCATTCGTAAAAACTTTAGACATAATCTGTTACTACGTTCCCATGCCTTAAAGTGTAACTTCTCAACTTCACTACTTGAATCAGTAATAGTAGCAGGTTTATCTTTCGATCATGCTAAGTTGAGATCTATAGATTCTAAGTGGATACCAATTTATTCAAGCCATTTAGAGAAGTTTGTACCATTAAATACAGTAACAAATGATGCATGTAAATGAATTGCAACAACTTGAAAATATAACATAATGCCCACAATCAATATAGATTCGATAAAACAACAAAGTAGTCCTCCTTTAGGTAGATACTACATCATAGACTTCAAATACCATGTATATAAACGTAATGGGTAATCATCATATTTTAATTAAACACATCTAACATCTTTGGATAATCAAATATATTCAATCAAAATATAATAATACACCCCAATAATGTTCAACAATCATAGAATAACAATTTACCTTTGGATAAACTCTTAAATTCTATCAATTGTCAAACGCCAATTCATCATCATTCAAGGTATGTCATCAATAACGTAATTTATACATGCAATAACATATTCTAGTTTAAGTTACTTTGGCAACTATAAACTATGACAATAAATACATATATTTGTTCATAATAAAATACAATAAATATAAAATCATAATCATTAAATTAAAAATAATTATTATGAAGAATATAAATAAATAAATTAACAACTTATTTAATAAATTTATTTGTTTATTTAATTCCAAGAACCCAATTGAAGGACAATAATAGCTACTATATTATGAAGAGTAATGCCATTAACTTTGCCCTTTCCGTTAATACATACTATCCAAGCTATCATTATGGACAATATCACTATTACTATTATGACAATAATTATTATTTCAAAACCTAATGAAATAAGGACGAATCCAACACCTAATGAAATAAGGATGAAATTTGCCATCATATGCATATAACAATTTCGTTGTCCTTTTAAGCATGATTACCATGTAGATTGGGATCCATAATTTGCAAATTAAAAACTTAAAGGTCATGAATGAGAGACGGAAAATCATTAACACATGATCTCAGCAACTGAGAACTTAAATTACTTCCTTAGCATAATTCTATTCACGTTACTCAACGGAAGATAAAAATTAATCAAGTAATTTATGTCTATTATGTATAAAAAATATTTAATTTTTCAACATAAATTCTCATACTTTTTGTTAGTTTTTCTTGATAATAAGACATTATAAACATAAACTTTAAAAATCTTTAAAACTAAATATTTTCATGATACAATAAAGTAAATAGAATAGAAAACTTATTTGAATTTAAGTTAGAATTCATACTTGACGCCATTGATAGAAATTAGTTTCTCTCAATTATCTCTTAGTTCTTAATCACACATTTAGATGGAGTTAGGGTTTTGTTTTTCATGAGGCGAGAGAGTACCAATTTATATACATATTTATAAACATCCTTATTTAATCTTGTACGTCTATCGCGTAACTCTAAAATCAACATACGAAATTAATTTACATAATCCCAACTCAATTAGGATTAAGACTTTATCTATTAATTAATTTTAATTGAGCCACACTTTATGAACTTATTTTTCTGACAATATATTTCTTGCATGGTACCAAAAATATTAATAAGGATTTTATTTCTAAACTGAGAGTTTTTTTCTAATTAAGGATGGTAAAATCTAGAATCTATTAGTATAAAAATAGTAATCAAGAATGATGTTAAAGATTTTATTTTCAAAATTAGAGTTGTTTAGTAATCTATGGTAATAATAATAAGAGTTTTATCTCCGAAGTAAAATTAAATATTTCTTTGAGGCTTGACACAGTAATATAAAAATAAGTTATTCTTATTGGTAGTGAGGGAGTGGTTAAACAGTAACTTCACTTTAAGGACATTCTGAGATGTAGGGTTCAATTCTTGTAATCATCAATTTAAAGGGGATGACTGTCTCCTATTTTACAGTCCATCAAAATTTAGGTCATATGACCTCCCTATTAGCAAAAAAAAAAAAAAAATTCTTATTAATTTGATAACATTTTATAATAAAAAAAAAGTCAATTATTAGTATTTTTAAGTCAATTTTTTTTTCAAAAAGAAAACCCTAACTAGCAGCTTCTTTTTTCCTCTTTTTTTTTTTATTTTTATCAAAAAATTTATTATTAATTATCGCCAATTATCTTTTAGACTGGTGGCGGTCTTTATTATTTCTTTCTATTTGATTTAATTTATTTTCTTTCTTTGCATTCAATACATACAAGATTTTATTTATTTGTATTTATTTATTGGATTTCTCTGAATCTTCCACCATGAAGTTATTACTGTTCATGAGATTTAATTATTTACCCGTTGTGGAGTATTATCTCCCAATTGTAAAAATTCTATTGATATTTCTACAATCGAACTCAATTAAAAATCAAAGAGTCGGCAAGTGAGGGAGTAGTCAAGTGGTAACTTCTCTCCAAGGGCATAAGGTGATGCTAAGGTCATATGACCTCCCAATTTATCAAACAATAAAAATCAAAATCAAAAAGTCGGCTTATGGCTAGTTAAAGTCAGCGAATGGAGTAGACAAATCAATAAATTGCACATCAAAAGAACTGTATCAACGCGATTTAAAAATAATAATAAAAAATTTCATGATTTGAGTGAGATTTTATTTTGATACTTCTTGATTATAGTGTTACTAATATTATTTCTTTATCAAGATGTACTTTAAATTTTTAATTAATAAAAAATTCATTTTTTCATAAAAAATTAATTTTTTTTTAAAATCAAAATCAATCATAAATCAGAAATGATAATTAATTGCATATTCATAGAGTAATTAAAAATATGGAAAATTCTTTCCTAAATAAAACAAAAAAAATATATTTACAAACTATATGTATTTAAATTATTGTACAATAGGTTCACCCAAGTGCACCTTAAATTTTAGATTTAAAAAATTAAAGAAATTAAAATTTTTAAAAAATAGATATTAATTAACATTAGGGGTAATATTAAAGGAATAAAATAAGGCTCATTTTTTAAATGTCTTTTATTTATTGGTTTGATGTATAAGTGGGGCAATGTTCAAAGTGTACGTAAGAATTTTTCAAAAAAAATATTTTGTAGTTACTTATAAATGTTTTTTTTTTTTTCAGTAGTTACGTGAGTTGTATTGAACTATTGAAATATAAAAAAATTTCCCTTTCAACCATGATTTTTCGATTTCAACATTTTATTTATCAAATACAGCTGCTATTCTAAAATTTCATTCCACTAAATTATTAAAAATTTATTTTCATATATGATATATATATCTAATAACTAAAATAATTTTTATAATATTATTAATTTTTTATTTGAATATAAAAAACTTATTATGATATCATTCATTTACATTCAATTTAAACAACTCAATTTCTTTTAAAAGTGCAAAAACGTGAACCGGATTTGTGTGAATTTCTAATAAATTCATGCAACATGAAAATCCTTTCAAGGAAAAAAAAAGGGGAGTATTAAAAAAAACAAAAGAAAAAAGAATACAAAAGGACATAAAATTTCATTGCCTTGATACAATTGTTTCATGTATCTCATCTTAACTTTTTTTTGCATCTAAGGCAACGACAAATGATATCGAAATTTCATTTTGGAATCTCATTAATTTAGTTAGATTTGGAAGAACAATAAAGGTATATTTTATTTACATTTACTATATTATATTTAATTGTTAAATATATATTTTTATTTTTATATATTATAATTATTTATAGATACAACATCTACAATATTATAAAAGATAAAAAAAATTAGCAATACATTATAAATATCACATGATATATATAGATTGCGACAATAATAGTACTGTAACGACTCCACAAAATGATCAAAAACTACACTTTTTTTATTGATAGAGTTCATAATTAATCAGTTTATTTTATTTATCTTTAATTAAAAAAATTATTTACTTGTAGAATGAGTAAGCTGTTTTTAAAGTTATTGATGAATTAATCAGTTTGTTTTGTTTATCTTTAATTAAAAAATTTTTGTTTACTTGTAGGATGAGGTGGAGAGTATGGTTGCTTCTATTTCTTAGACACAGGAGGAAAATTCAAAGTTTATGCAGATTGATATGAGCCAACTATTCTTACAAGCAGTTGGTGGGCAAAAGAAACAACAAATTTATGGTCTTGGATCACAGATAGAAGTATTTTATCCAGACTCATTTATCGGCTCAGTCAGCTCTCGCATGAGATATGCCCTTCCTGATCCTGCTATGGAGGAACGCTTAAGAGAGATAACGGAGGAGCATGACAAGATGCGTCAAGAGCATGAGGCAATGCGCCAAGAACGTGAGGAAGAGCATGTGGCAATGCGTCTAGAACGTGATGAGATAGCTAAACAAAATGAGAAAATGCGCCAATAGATAGAAGAACTGATGTCAATGCTGAAAAGCTAAGAGCACAACATTGGACGATCTCTGTCTGACCCAACATCTTAGGTTTGAACTTTTTTATTGTTATAATTAAAACATATCGTGTCGCATAATAAAAAATTCTCAAATACTATTGTATATTATTTATACTTTTAGATTTTAATATTATGTGATTTTTCTATTTGCTCAAATAATAATAATAATAATAATAATAATAATAAAATATTTTTGTAATAAATTTTTTATAGTTTTGTAACAAATAATCTGTTACAAATCTTTTGAAAAATAACAAATTAAAAATCTGTTACAAATTTGTAATAGATTTGTCACGACTCTTCAGTTACAAAATTTTAACGATTATAATCTGTTACAAATTTGTAACACATTTACAACATAAAATTTGTTACAAATTTGGTTTCAATATGTTACATATTTGTAATAGAAAATTCCGTTACTAAATTTGCAACATATATTATCGGTTACAAATCTGTTATAAATTTGTAACGGATTTATCAAATTAGCTATTAAACAATTTGTAACGGATTTGTAACAAATTGTAATTCCGTTACAAATTTGTAACGAAAACTTCTATTGCTAATTTTGCAATAGACGTTATCGGTTACAAATCCGTTATAAATTTGTAACGGATTTCTCAAATTATCTACTAAACAATTTGTAACGGATTTGTAACAAATTGTAATTTGTAACGGAAACTTCTGTTACTAATTTTGCAACAGATGTTATCGGTTACAAATCTGTTATAAATTTGTAACGGATTTCTCAAATTAGCTACTAAACAATTTATAACAAATTTGTAACAAATTACAATTTTGTTATAAATTTGTAATAGAAACGTCTGTTACTATTTTTGCAACATATGTTATTGGTTATAAATCCATTATAAATTTGTAACGGATTTCTCAACTCAGCTACTAAACGATTTGTAATGGATTTGTAACAAATTGTAATTCTGTTACAAATTTGTAACAGCATATCTGTTACAAAACGGTTACAAAATTTGTAACGGAACTTTTATTTCCGTTACAAAAAATTTATAACAATGAAATTTTTAACAAAATATTTCTGATACAAATCCGTTACAAATTCCTTTTTGTAACAGATTTATAACGGATTTGGCCGTTACAAAACAGAGTTTTTCTTGTAGTGATATGGGGTAAAAATAAAATTTTTAAAAAATTTATATTGAAGTGAGTTGCCACTGCACCTATTGTTGTCATGTGTATATATATATATATATCTGTGTGTGTGTGTATAGATTTTCTTTGTGGATATTAAGGAGACAAATGGCAATGCATCCTTTTCTTACCAACTCCAAATACAGAACAGCAGAAGCTTTACATGGTATTTTCTTCTCAAATCAGGCGCATTAGCCCCCCCTTCCCCACTTCTAAACCTGAACAAATCCAAATGGTATATACATACCAATTACACTACGACACCACCAACCCATCTCTGCCCCACATATATGTAACACAGCCAGCCACACCCATCCACACTCACTTCCCCGTTATTGCATCAAGAAACCGAACCTAATGAATTCTTCCAAGAACCCTACTCTTCTTGACCTCACCTTTCCTCTAGACTTCAACACTGCTCTCAAGCTACCTGACTCTCATACATGGACTAATACCCCACTAGCCGTCCAAGAATCAGTTGCTGATATTGTCCATGTCATAGACCTCGCCAACCCAAATGCACTTGATCTCATAAGACAAGCCAGTGAAAAATGGGGCATGTTTCAGGTCACTAACCATGGCATTCCCGTTCATCTTTTTCACCAAATCGAGGACCAGGCTCGATCTTTATTTTCATTGCCCGGAGCCCAGAAGCTACTCGCCGCTCGGTCACGGAACGAGCTATCTGGGTACGGCCAGGCTGCCATCTCCCCGTTCTTTAGTAAGGAAATGTGGTACGAAGGTTTCACCATTGTGGGTTCTCCAGCAGAGCATGCTAGCAAACTGTGGCCAAATCAACCCAATGTCTTCTGGTACGTGCGCTTGTTGGCATGTTGACTATGTTTTTGTTTGGTTTTGTGTTCGTTATTATCTATGAAAATGATGGCCGATTCGTAGTGAGGACATGGCAAAATGTTAGTGCTGAGAAAGTGAGATACACCAGTGTTGAGTGGTGAGAAATTTTATAATGGTACAGACTTTTGATGACTTAGAAAAACATCCAATAATATTAAACTATTTAAAATTCACTTTGTCTGCGATGAGGTTTTAATTTTCAGTGTTTTAATTAAATATATAATTTTTATTAGCCTGATCTTTTAATTCATTAAGCGTTAAAATTACTGTATGTCAAAGACACGTGTGAATTGCATTTGCATGCACCATGCATTTGTCTTTCTCATATACCTTTACACTCGGTCCAATCACCTGAAAACTTTTGAGACTTCATTGAAATTGAAAGGCTCAAAATAAGCCTTGAATCATGAATTTGCACAGTTTATAAATTAATATATTATTTAATTATTATAAATTATAATTGAAATAAATTTTTTAAAAATAAAAATTAATTTTTTAAAGGTAATTTTATATTTTTTTCACATCACCAAACGACATAAATTTAATTAAATATGTTTAAATTTTAAAACTTATATATACATATGGATACAAATGTGTTATTGGATTTGAATTTTATTAATATTTTGACTCATATAATTTTAAAATGTAAAAAAAAAAGAGGAGAATTTATTTTATTACAAAGTTTTATGGTAAAAAAATTATTCTTTCCAAATCTATATATTTCCTACTTCGTTTGTTTATCGTGTTTTTAAGACTAATTTTTTAAATTTAAATTAATGTTATTTAGAGTCGGTTGTACTGAATAATTTATTTCACTAATCATGTTGTTAATTAGTGTTATATGATTATACTACCCTTAAATTCAGATTACGCAGAGGCCAATCGTTGAATTAGTGGGTCCCTATATTTTGTTATCTGTTTCATAACACATAAAACCAAAAATTCAAACCCTAATAATCCATTTTGTTTAATAAAAATTGTAGTGAAAAAGGAAAAATTAATTAAGATTTAGACTAAGTAACAATATTATTTGGAAAGACTTTTGTTGTCTCCTAATTTTATTCAAATTATATTAAATTAATTAAAATTTAATAAATTTTAAATAATGATAATTAAAATAAAAAAATATTATTTAAAACTCTACAATATATAATTTTTACGTATATGAATTAAATATAGACGAACATATTCTTATTGTTACCTAATAATTTAATTTATCTAGATTGAGATTAATATATATATATATCATTTATGTGCCATGTGTCATGGGAAATCCAATTTTTTCTACACACTTGGCTAGCTAATTTAACATACAATAGTCAGTCTACTTGGAACTTGAGTGTCCATTGTCCTGCACATCTGTCTATACCTCCTACTACTACTGTACCTACAGTATAAATGTATAATCATCTTCATCTTGATCTTAACTTTGAGGTATTACTTTAAGGGGCATTTGGTTCCGTGCTCAAGAATGAGAATGGAAATAAAAAAGAATGAAAAATAAAATAAAAATTTGAAAAAGGTGTTTAATTTCATTAATGGGAATGAAAATTAAATATCATTTAATAATTAAAATTTTTTTTATGAAAAAATATATTTTTAATTATTTTTATATATAAAAATTAATATTATAATTATATATTATAAAATATTTACTTATAAAAATATTATTATAATTTTATAAAAAATATAAAAATTATTTACTTTTGATAAATATTTTTTATTCAAAAATTTAATGTATATTTTTATTAATTTATATGTTTCATTTATAAATTTTAAAAATAAATATTAATATATTTATAATTGATTTTATTTTATTTTTAAGGGAATCAAAAGTCATTTTTTAAAAATAAAAGAGAAATGATGATTCTCATTAATGATGGAATCACATTCTCAATCCTATATTAATTTTAGTCAATTAAACATTAGAAATCATAATCAAAATCGTTCATTCCGATTTCGATTCCCACCCTATTTTTTACCAAACAAATGTCTCCTAAATTTTTTTAATTATATATTAGAATTTTTGTGGGGCATGTCTTCTTAACAACGTCGTACAAACAATTCTTGTTTATGAAGAAAGCTCGAGATCAATGTAAGTCCAATTTTCCTTGATGTTCCAATACATTACAGCATGTTTCACCTCTGTTTAGTGCCAGCAAACTGAATATCTCAGTCATCCTACCCAAATTTAGAAGACACATGACATGACCTTCCAAGAATTTAATCAATTTACCAAAGTTTATTCGCCAACACCCAAGTGCAGAACTAGTGATGAATATTACAAAATGCTTATAATAAAATGAAAATTGTTTACCTTGAATATGTTTTGATCCATTTTAATGGAATTTTAATGTCATTTGATAAACAAAACCTGCAACACCTACCTTATACATGACGGTAATATTTATAATATATAATAAAATTCTCTTATATTTGTGTTCGGTTTGTTAGAATTAAGATCTGTGAATAAAATAGCTCATATTTTAGTAAAAACTATTCTTTTTTTATCTGATCATCAGAATTGGGATTTCATCATGAACTTTGTTTACTTTATTTTCGCTAGAGAGAGGTTTATTGAATGATATATCCTTTATTTTCAAGAAAAAAAATCCCCATTAAAGTACTTGCCTTATTTGCATGTCTCTAACACCTATTATTGTCTTTTGGAGGAACATCTTATTGTTATTTATTTTTCATTCTGTGTGTAGTGAGGTAGTGGAAGACTACCAGAAGGCAATGAAAGGCCTAAGTGAGAAAATAAGCAGGCTTATGTTCAAGTCGTTAGGCTTGACTGAAGAAGATGTGGAGTTCCTCAGACCCATAAATGGATCAAAACATATCCAAGATGCACTGCAATTGAACTCATACCCCATGTGTCCTGACCCTGAACGAGCCATGGGCTTGGCTCCTCATAGGGATTCATCTTTGTTTACTCTGCTACACCAAGGTGGTGTCAGTGGCCTCCAATTATATGGAGAAGGTGTTGGGTGGGTACCAGTGCACCCAACGGATGATGCAATTGTGGTCAATATTGGTGATTTGATGCAGATATTGTCCAATGGCAGGTTCAAGAGCGCACTGCATCAAGCTGTTGTGAACAAAACATGTCACCGTATATCGGTTGCCTACTTCCATGGCCCACCGAGGGATGTGAAGATATCACCGCTGATGAAGCTGGTAGAGTTTGATCATCCACCCCTATACCGTTCTGTGACATGGAAAGAATACCTTGATGCCAAGGCAAAACATTTTGACAAAGCACTAGAGTTCATTAAAAATTGATCCATTCCTGACAAATAAGAGGGTTTGTTCCTGGCCCATTAAATAAATAAATCCTTGGAAATAAAATTCAGAATCAGTTCAGTTGTAGTCCCCGGAAATTTGTTTTTATAGAACGAATTCCTTCTACCTCGCCAACTATGAAAATCTCTTTCCAGGGATATAAAAAAATTAAAAAATCAGTTAAAATTTACTCATATACCATCAGAATTTACCCATATACCCATAAGGTTCATTTATCTTTTATTAGATTTTAGTTTTTATCACTTTCATTAAATATTAATTTTTAGTTATTTATTAGTATATAAAGGTATTGTTTTTTTTTTTTATCTTTTTATAGTATTTGGGAAAAAATTTAAAAGGTTAAAACTCTCTTATTTCACTAATTATTATTAGTTTAAGAACTTAAAATAGGGGGAATTTCTTGTACCAAAATGTATAAAAAAAATTGTTCATGGTCCCCAACTTTCCCTCATTCCAAATTTCTCACATATTTAACAACAATGCTTTCCTGGAATAGGAATCTACGGGATACACCTCTCTATTAAAATCTTAAGGCAACATTCATTTTTAAGCCCTTAAATTTTTACTTTTTATTGTATTTAGCCTTTAAATTTTAATTGTGTTGCATTGAAGTCTCATATTTTTATATTTTCACATATTAAAGATATCTTTTAAAAAACTTTTATCCTTAAACTTGTGTTCACAAGTTAAAATTAAAAGTTTTTAAAATAATATTAAAAATATTTTTGATATTTTTGATATTATGTTTAAAAAAATTAGTTAATTGTGAGTCAAATTTGATTTTTCAATTATTTTTATATTGTTGGTGTTTCTTATTGTAATTTATAATTATTAGGACTGAAATATTTTATTCAATATTGTAGGTAATTATATTTATTTTTTATGGACTCCCACTAATGAAGATCAAAAAGTTTATATTCAATACTTAAGATCGAGATAAAAGTATCAAATTCAAGATTTCCACTTTGTAGAGTAAATTTCTATTATTATATTGAACACCTTATTCTTAATTAGAATTTACTTATATTTTATTAACTTTATTAAGTATGTCACACATAGTAAAGTATAAAAAAAATATTTTTAAATATGAATATTTAAAAGTTAATATTATGTTAAGTCTTTAGTATATATAGATTAGATTTTATCAAATAATAATTATGAATAATAAAATTATGAATAGTAAATAATTTACCAATTAATAATAAAATAATAAAATTTATGAATTTGAACTAAGAGATATTTTAAAGGAAAAAGTACAAATAAATACCTTGTGGTTTGACCTATTTTCAGATAGATGATTGTAATTTGTTTCGTGACAAATAACTACCCTGTAATTCTCAGCAACTCCGTTAAGATTGCTGATGTGGCAGGGGTAAAATTAAACTTTTATCTTTTATAGTCATATGAATTGTCTATTTTTAACTTTAACTTGATCCCACCTTTCCCCACTACCCACCTTCTTATTCTTCTTACTTTTGACTTTGATTTTTTTCTTTAACACATAAAATTTGTTATTTTCATCCTTTAATTAAATAATTTTTGTAACCTAAAATTTAAACATTAAGTTAAATAATTAAAATTTTTATTTATATTCTTAATAATTTAGATAAAATATTTTATAAGTATAAAATTTAAAAATAAAAATATTAAGTTCTTAATTTTTATTAAATTAAAAAAATAAAAATAGTTAGAGGATTAATAATCATTTCTACAAGTTAATAAATCAAAAAAATAAAAATAGTTTAACTTAAGAGGACTATAACTTGCTGAACTCACTTTATTGCCTCCAGACCATTACATGTTGCAAAGAATTGAGCTTGTAATATGTATTTGATGTATATTGAATAATATTGAAGATACATAGTGCAGGTATAAATACAATAAAGAGAAGGTAGACAAATAGAATACAAAGACTGTAAAATCTAAAAATAATATTTGTGCACACACCTCAGAGAATATGCATTTGGTTTTCATGTCAAACCATTTAACCATCTTTGGCAATTCTGTGTTCATAGCCTGCAAGGATGCAGCATTGATAAGCTCATGGGTAGCATTAATGGTTGGTTTAAGTCCAAACAAAAAGAAACAGTACAAGTGACTAGAATAATAGGCAGCATTGTTCCAGTGCGCAGCAGCAACAAAGTGCAGCCAAACTGTAATTGCAAACGAACATCTATTACAAGAAAATCAACAGCAAAATAAAAAATAAATTTTAGATTCAATCGCTCAAGCAGTAGAATGGTAAGATGTGGCATATAAGAGTGCAGATAAAAGCATCTGCAGCTTTACGTTCAAAACATTCAACATGCCTTTAGTGGCATGGACTCCACAACTTAGGGGTGAAGAATTACATCCCTAGTCTTTGCAAGGAATTTGAAGTATTCATGTTGAATCAACAGGAGAAAAAAGAGAAGCAGTCTCAATTCCATTATAAGCTTCAATTCATCCAATGTATAAAGCCTTTGTGGAATGTGCCTTGCAGCACCAAAACATTAAGCCCACCAGGCTTACCTTGCAAATCCTTGACAAGAGCAAGGTGATACTCTTTCATCTCCTTTAGCTAGCTCCTTGTCCACACGCTCCTACACTTGCTGCCTTGAAACACCAACTAATGATGAACTTACGATTCTAAAAGAGCGAAATCTTGATCTTAAAGGGAAAATAAGCCACTGTAAAAAATCGCAGTGCCCATTCATTAAAAAAAAAAAAAAAAGACTCAAATTAAATAAATAAATCCCCAATTGATTAATGATATTCTCATGCTCAAGAATGCTTTTTTATTTTTTTTTCCTTTTATTTTTAATTTCTGCCGCCCAAACCAGATATGATGACAAATGCCGTTCTTTTCAAAATAATAATAAAGACAAAACGGAAGACAGAAGAGAAGCAGTCTCAACAAAAGAGAAGCAGACTCGTTCTTTTCCATAAACATCATGGACTCCACATAAACAAAAGAGGCGGAGCTAAAGTTGGCGAGCAGCAGGACCAAGTGGAGACAGAGCGAGGCAAGGTAGCGAGTGGAAATAGCAAAGGGGTGAAGAGGCATTGTTGTTTGTTGAGTGGGCGTGCGTTTTTTCCAAGGTCTAAAGGGAATTGATGAACAGGTTTATTTAGATTAGGTGATGGTAGTGTGTATCGGCGAAAGAGATGGTAAGTGTGAAAGGAAGTTTGCTTCTAATTGATTTTGATCTTTAAACAGGTGGAAAAGGTGAGGTTAATTCAAAATCAGAAATAGACAATTCATATAATTATTAAAGGTAAAAGTTCAATTTTATCACTGTCATGTTGGCAAAACTAACGAAATTACTGAAAAATATCTTCATATGTTAATGAATATACTATAGGATAGCTAATGTATTTTTTTCAATTTTAAACTAATATGTTTAAATAAAAATATTAATTTTAAATCCATTTAATTTATTAAATAATTATTTAATGAAAAACATACAACATATTTATAAGATGTTATTTAATTGATCAAAATAATAAAAAACTTTTAAATTTTAGTAATTTAATTTTCTGTAATTAATTTAGGAAACAAATATTTACAGCAAGTCCTCAATGTGTAAAAAATAAAAGTAAAAAGATTAGATACAACACAATTAAAGTTTAAGAGTTTAATGCAATAAAGTAACAAAGTTTAAAAGTGTGAAAATGGATTTTCTCAAATCTTAATAGACAATGAAAAAATTGATCAAAATGAATTACATAAGCAAACAGTTCACTTCTCTTTGCATGTCAAAAAAGAAGAATTTGAGGAAAAGCTATATCTCATCATTGCATTCATATGCTACTGATATTCTGTAGATGTTGCATTTACAATGACAACTTTTTGTAGGTTCCACTGTAATTCTACCTGACATTGTCAACCTTTTTGTCCTTACCCTGATCAATGACAGAATCGGCACAAAAATTGAAATCTTGGTGGGTTACCGGGACTTGGGTTAGTGTGGACTGCAAAATGAACAAAATATACAAGCCCTTTACTACTAAAATGCTGTAACCCTTTAGCCTTCTATATGAACAGCTATCAAAGTTAACGTGAGGAAGATCCAAAAGAGTAATGAAATCACTTCCAGAGCTTTATCGACTTGTCATGGCTACCAGAAGCTATTAAACCATTAACATTTGAAACTGCCAAAGCTGAAACCAGTTGGTCATGTGCAGATAGAGTCATTGTCTTGTTTTCGCCCATGTTCCACAACTCCAGTGTCTGGAAAACCATGTGAACAGAGAGAACAAAACTGTGTCAACAAAATGGGTTCAGAGTACTCTTAGGACTCTTTAATAAAGAGCAACCAGCTTTTTCCCAGAACGTCCATAGATTGCGACATACGTGACAATCAATGTATAATCTTGCACTTTCAAATTATAATCTAACACATCAATCATATGAGCTCAAAAGATATGATCCCTGATATCTAAAAGAGTTGCAAAATTAGATTACACAATTGTATGATAATAAAAGCAGAAATGACTTGCCTCATGACAGCCAATGATCAGCAGAGAAGAAAAAGTGGGGTGAAAAACACAGGTATGGAATCTGTTGACGGTGCAGCTTAACTCATGAATGTATTCTCCTTTGCTGCTAGAGTTAATTGTCCACACTCTAACCAAATCATCACTCACGGATGCCAGATACTCGCCAGAAGGATCCCAGCAAACAGAATGGATAGGGTTTTTATGGCCCTGCGACAATCAATCATACTCCCATAACTATAATGTAAACATCCGGAATCGGTTATCTCATGGGAATGAAAAAATATATAATAAGAAGTATTTATGAGGAACGTCGACTTCATGTACACAGAAAAATTTAACAACAATGCAATAATCCAACACTTTACAATGTTAAAGCTTTTAAAAACATTACGATTATGTCACTTATTCAATCAGCAAAATTTGGACACAATTAGAGTGCATTTAATTTCTCCATTGAAAACATTTTTTACCAACCAAAAATATATTTTTCTTGAATTATAAAATAGAGTAAGGAGACATTCTCTAATTTTCTATTCAAATTTCAAAATCACACAATTTTTGTAGAACCCCCTGAGGTTTAGCATGATTAAATACCTAACTGCTAGGCATTTAAAAGATACAGACTCTAGTCTCATTGCTACCATCAAGACAACAGAAAAGAATTTGGTAGTCCAACGTGGCTTATTATATTGAAATTACATTTCAAATTTTGAAGATTAAAGAGTAGTCGACATTTGAAAATTGAACAATTTTATGTCTCTTTATGTTTATGGATTATAGCGTGATAGCCTAGCTTTTTTTAATTAAGCTATTAACAATGAAATAATGAGTTGGAAGGCATGTGCCTAGGACGGCCAGTGTGATTTGGTATAGAACTACTGCCAAAAGCACACTCTCAGTCATGAGAAGTTCGAAGCCTTGATAACTGAGATTTTTCAACAGAATTTAATTCCTGCACATATCACACTCATCATGCGCAAAACGATAATTCATTTAGCAAGGAGATTGCAACAATGAATGGCACTTCATCATCTCTTTCTGAATATTGGCACTTCATCATCTCTGTCACAATATTCTATGTTTCTAAATCATTTCTCATTTCTTCTCAGCAAATAAATGAAACATAATTACTTCAATAAACCAAAAAGAAAAAAAAATACCCACACACACATATATATTGAACAAGCATATTGTATAATCATATAACCAACCTGCAATTTAAGCCTGCACACTTGGGTCTCAACATCTAGCAAGGACACAACATTCTCTGCAGCTGCTGCAAGGATCCTTCCAAGACCGGGTTGAAACCTTGTCTGGGTAGCACCACCCTGAGGAATTATGAAATAAGTGGCAATGCAACTAAATATAATTATAATAGCCGAGTATTAGATTCTGCACAAGTTTCTTTATCATATGCACAAGGTTGCATTTTATACCTTGAAGACTCCAACACAACTACCATTCTTGATACTCCAATAGCGAATCTCACTGTTATTATCACATGAACAGATGAGATCTTCTTTACTAGGATGGAAATCCACTGACATGACCATTGTAGAATGTCCAGTAAATGTCCGAAGTGAGTATCCTGGCTGCAAAATGGAATAATGCATCAAATCAAAGTAAACATAAATTGGGCATTTTACCAAAACCACCAAGCAGTTTAGATAATTCCACTCTTATCAGATCTAGCACCTCATAATTCTCCACATAGCATAATTAGATCCACTATATAACACATTTTATTTAGAAGTTTACTTCAAAATTCACATTATCACAGAATATCAATTTTCATCACAAATTGGCCAACAGGGTCACCATTTGGAAATACAATAGGAACTATACTAATACTTGAATATCCCTTCATATTGAAGTTCAAGATTGCACTCAAAAAACAAATCATAAAAGGCCAAATGTAAAGGTAACAGTTAAATGACAAATTTGAAGAGAACTAGCTGCATTTTCATATGTGTATGTGTTCACACAGATAAGTACTGGGTTCATCTCAGAAGTCCATGCATAATGCATCTACATGATATGGATCCAAGTAAATTGTGTAAATCAACAATCATACATCTATCCAGTTGCAGAAAAAATACATACACAGCAAACTGATTATGAGCAGAGAACATATGTTACTAACATTATCAGCTTCCCAGACCCTGACAGTTTTGTCAGCTGAAGATGTAGCAAGCCGTGAGATGCTTGGGCTGAAACGAACATCAGTGATCCATTGAGTATGCTCTTCAAGTGTAGACTTCAGTGTAAAAGACTCTGTGCACCACAGTGTAGCCTGCAGTCAATAAGCATCAAAAGTAAACAGGTCTGTTATGCCCTGAAAAGTTATTTAAAGAAAGAAAAGAAGAATTTCATGTGATGCGGTGTGAAGTTTTCCACAGCATACTAAGCGGGTAAAACCACAGTCAAGATGCGAGGGAAATACAGACAAACACTCCTAATCATCCATTTGAACATAAATCCCTTCGCCTTTCTTAGTAAAATGTAGAAAGCTTTATGAAAAACTTCACACAAAAAAGTCAGAACGTTGGTATGTCCAGCAATTACCTTTTTATCATGCCCACCAGTTGCAAGCAATTTTCCATCTGATGAGAAGTGACAACATTCAACTTTACCCATACTTGAAGGAAGAAGCCTAATCTCTGTCATTGCAAAGCCTGTGTTAAAATAAAATATTAATCCTTGAGGTTGATTCACATAGTTAATGGATCAGAATCATTCATCCACACCCAGTCAAGTCATTGGTAGTGACAATATGGTTTGTGCCAGTATAACTGTACCTTTGCAAACATCTGCAGAACGACTAACCCTATCCCTAGGATCTGCAGGATCGTGACAGAAGTAAGAATCTACATTGTCCTCTAGAGTTCTATCATCCACAAAACGGTCCATATCAGCCTGCAATAAATTAACTGAATTACCAAAAGTATGCTAATGTACATTCCAAATCAAAGGATGCATTCATCAAATAGAAAAGGGTAAAAGTGCAACACATGATGTTTCTGACACAAATGGCTGTGAATGCAATTGGAGCCGATGGTAAACCTGATCTTTACTCAGACCATTGCAATAACAGGCCTAGGACTGAACAACTTAACATGATCTCATGTGGCTATTCCAGACTCCGAGAAGACAGTCATTTGGGAGGTCATGTGGTGACTCGCCTAACTAGCTCAGTTTTGACTTGTGTGATTATTCCACAATTTATGCAAAGGTGAAACAGGGCAAACAAACAAAATCATGGGTCTTCTCAACATTTGACAAACATAAGCAAAGAAGAAAAAAGAATAAAAACAAAATCAAAACAGGGCGTTAGACCATAGCTACAGTCTGAATTAGCATGGAAGAGGATCATAATATGGCACAAAGCCTTTCAATTTACAGAATCATCCCAAAGAAGCAATTAGATAAAAGTTCAGATAAACTAATCAGCCCCTGTCAGAGCACTGCTCCAAGAGAAATAGATTTAGATCATGCATTTATCTTGTTTTCATTAAGATTTTGCACTTTTTTACCCCTTGATGCAGAACATATTTCTCCCTTTGTTAATAAGGCTAACAGATTAGAACAAGAAGAGAAGGCACAAAAAAAAAAGATTTCATCCAGGAAACTAAAATGAGTCAATTGAAAATTGATAATGACCTGCACAAAATTGTTCCAAATAAAAATAAAAGAAAAAATAGAAATTTTCTTACGAGTTCAGTAGAAGCAGATGCCAGGGATCCCAACCCATCAGAGCCAAACATAAGCAAAGACTTGGAGGAACCACCATTGTGTGGCAAATTGGGCATTGAAATAGCATCCCCTGGTGTGTGAGTTGAGGGTGTTGAAGGAGAACTAGGGGTTGGTCCTGTGGTGTTAGCAGTCCCTGAGCTATTAGCAGGGCCTGAAGAGGACACTGGTTGTTTTCTCTTCCGCCCAATTTGACTCTTTGAAGTCTTTCACAAATAAGAATTTCAGTCAGAAGGCCATTAAAGAATATGAAATAAGGTTGATCGATCATGGTGACATTCAAGTTCTAAAAACTGCATCACATACAAAATATATCAAGATTGGGAACTGTATATAATCTACATGTAGTCATGCATGACATACAAAGATACAGTCAAACTAACTTTAAAAATGGAAGAGACAAGGAGGAAAAAAGAAAGAACAAAGGATACACTAAACTTGTATTAGAATTTAAAAACACAATGTCACATGAGTTATTTTAGAACTTATTCAAGGATGAATTAATCAGCTACAAGGGTCAAGCTGGAAACACCCTCACTAAGCAGCATATTGCAAAAGATAAAGGGAAGGGAGAAAGTTCCATTTCATTCATGAGTCCAGCCCTAAAATTGATGAAATAACAGTTACCTAATAAACATAATTTGCAAAGGTTAAGCCGCTAGGTAGCATACCTGATCATTTCCTTGGAAAGTGTTTGACATGCTACCATCTGCTGCCATGCTGCCAGAACCAACTATTTTATCTTGTTGCTGAAGTTGGTGATTTGGAGTTTGAGACTGTTGACTAACAAGTTGATGCTGTGCATACTGTTGCTGCTGTTGGTTGTTCTGCAGTTGTTGTTGCTGCAACTGAGAAACATGCAGCTACGTAAAAAAAATGCACTAGGGAGCTAAGACATTTGATAATTGAATGGGAAACCAAAATAATATAAGACTTTTAAACATTAAGAATAAGGAAAAGAACGAATACCTTAATTAGTAGATCTGTGTCTCCACGTGGCAACATAGGGCTACTAACTTGCATTGGTGATGAAAAGTTCCCAAGCATGTCGCCAGAATGTAAGTGGCCATCCTTCCCAAGACCCATATTCTGGTTATTAAAAAGCATTCTCATTTTTCTACGATCCAAATCATTAGCAGATTGTGATGCCAAGTTTTGCTGCGCTTGAAGGATCAATTGTTGTTGTAACTGCAATTTATTGAGTTGCTGTGGAGATTGCACCAATCCTTGACGCTGAAGAAACCCAAGCTGATCTACTCCCTGACAAAATGCCCAGGTTAGATAGGTCCATTCTAAATCATAAATTAATGCCTCACCTAGTATAAGATTTCGCATCTCATTATACAAATAGTGTAAATTTCTTATTCTACAAGTTATGTTTTTTCAGCAAGCCATACCAAGAACGATATCAGGCAAAACTTACTGTCAAAGGCCATCCTTTCAAAGTTAAGTTGCTTCCCCCTTGATTTGGTCCTATGAAGACATGAGCAAGATGTTAGTTCCACCCAATTACCAAAATAAATAGCTATTTGCCCCCTTCTTACTTCTTGTACTCTGCAAGCATGCATCAAACATGATGCTTAATAATGTTTAAACATGTGGTTTAAAAGGATGATTACGCTTGAAGGATCTAGCAAAACAAGCAATAAAAAAGTTCCATCATAACATTTCTCAACATTAATATACTTTTTCAATTATCGAAGAATATTGTTAACAACTCCACAGTCCTTAAGAGTGTTAGCCCACGCACACAGGTCTAGACTTATAAATGAGGTTGAACCTATGTAATACAAAACTAATTGGCTTGTGTCAAGATTCAATCTCCATACGTAACTAGGTCCTCAAGTGTACCTAGCTCCCACGCACGCACGACTTATAAATGGGGTTGACCCCATGTAATACAAAACTAATTGGCTCGAGTGTTAGTCCACGCACACAAGTCTAGACTTATAAATGGGGTTGAACCCATGTAATACAAAATTAATTGACTTGTGTCAAGGTCCAATCTACACACGTAACTAGGTCCTCAAGTGCAACTAGGTCCCATGCACGCACGTCTAGACTTATAAATGCGGTTGAACCCATGTAACACAAAACCAATTGACTTGTGTTAAGGTCCAATCTACATCACTTATAAGTCACTTTATTGCTTTGTACTTTTCCAATGTGGGATATATTCTCCAACAAATATGATTGCAGTTAAATCTTGATAATGTCATAACCAATCAAAATTTCGTCATAAGGATATTCTAACACGAGCTATAATTTTAAAATTGTTTCTAGTCTTATGAATGTTCCACCAATAAATGCATTAGAGATAAGACATAATTTTTCAAATCAATTTGCCCATGTGGCTTTAAAGTCAATGGCAGCTATTGGCCCCAATCTCAGCTCAAAACCATGAATACCCAAAGAACCATAGAATTTACACGGGATTTGATTTATGTATGCATCTTTTTTTCCTTCCTTTTTGTCGAGGACAGGTTCATACATGATTCTTCAACACATTTGTTCCAACAGTATTTAAAGTTGCATATCATCCATCTTTCATATGTTTCACTACTAAATCTTAGATAAAGATGAGGTTCATTTCGGAATCTCAAACTACTTTATTTTAACACATAAATATGAGAGTGCATGTGTGTATGCATGTGTGAACTTGTCAGTCATCCTGTTGATAATTTAGTCTTGTAATTATAAATTTCTTGCATGCAATTCAATTTAACTCCAATGCAAGGTGATCGATCAACATGTAATTTTCTTACTCCAACAGCACCAAACAATGATCATAAACTCCTAAAACATATCAAAGGCATGGCAACAGTGAAGGAGGTTTGCTAGTTTAGACCTTTTAGTGCTCAGTTTTTTAATATCAAAGATAACGTGAATGTACAGATAGCAGAATAAAAATTAAATTTAAAATAATTAAGAAAAATTAAATCACTACCGTGAACTCCAATCACTGATCCTTCTGAACCAGCTTGCCTGGGACTTATCATTGCATTAATCTCATTCTTCAAATCCTGTTGCAGAAAAGTTTTCCCAGGTAAAATTAACAACTACTGGAGCATTATAGGTCAAACTGCATGGAAAAACCTAGCATATTACCTGAGTAGATACAGGAAGTTGCTGACTGCGGTTTTGAGCCTGCTGCAAATTTGCTGAGCCTCCAGGTGTACTATGAAGTGTTTGCCCAAAAAAATTAACAAATAAATAACAGAAATATTGGCTACTACATAAACATCAAGAGATGACATAAACACTGCAATAAAATCAATATCATGTGAAAAATTACCCAGGAGGCTGGCCACCCAGTGCAGCTGCTTTCAACAATGAGACATGATTTGGATCCAGAAGTTGGCCCATATTATCATTTAACCTTGGCTGCAAGTCAATCTCATGTTAGAACTGCGAACAAGTAAGTCATTGTTAAATGGCATACTAAATGAGCACCTTCATAGCCACATCATCCAAGGAATCCCTCTGAAGTGGAAGCTTTAGTCTATCCTCGTACATTTTTGTTGCCAAGGAATTTGCAGCTGCAGAGTTGTGTCTTGTGATATCACAACTGGCAGTTCCACTAGGATGCTGGTTACCATCTCTTCGTTGCTGTTGCTGCCGCTGCTGCTGCTGCTGCTGCTGCTGCTGCTGCTGCTGAGCATGCCTCTGTAGTAACAGCTGCTGCTGCATCTGCATTTGCTGAGGTTTCGGATGCTGCTGCTGCTGCATTTCCCTTGCCTTGACCACTTGAGTCTATCATTTTCAAATACTTTGATATCTAAGCTTCAAAACTATATTCCCAACATAGAAATTATACCACAATAGTGGAGGAAATGCTAGTGAAAAAGAGTAATTTATCTTTATTCATCATTCAAGAGCTACTTATGCTCATCCAGAAAGTGTGGAGCAAACTATTAAAAAGAAAATTCATCTAAGCCTCTAACACTAAAGCAAAACAATTTCCAGTAATATAAACATGCAGAAAAATTTACAGAGTCAACATGCAGACACAACTGCCTGAAGATGTTCTTTTCCCCATTTTACAGGGGATGGGATCAGTGGAAACTGGGACAGATCTATTTAGAGAGAAAACTGCAAAATTGCCTAAGAGAGAGCTCCAGTAGAGACATGTACCAACAATCAGCTAGCCATAAAGCACCCTTACGAAGATTAGATACATAACATGTAAACAGAAAGCACAGTACTTCAATATGGTCGACATGCAACACTTCAGGAAGAAACGGGCAATCAAAACAGCTAATTTACAGCAAGTTAACTAAGTTAAGACTACTGACTGAGTTCAAGTATCAATAATTTAAAAGAAATAAATATACCTCAATATAAGACGCAGCTGCTTCCGAGTGCTTCTCATTTGTCCTAGAGATAAAAATGTCCCAAAAGACAGACCACCATTCAAACAGAAAACCACCAGGTGCATCAATAGCTGGAATGAAAGTAAATGAAAGATCAATAATGTTCAAATTACAAATTAAAGTGCAAACTTAGGGTGTCTCTATTGATTTTTTCGGTTTCCTAGCCTCTCTTTCCATCAAAGAGTCTTACCAACAGGATCTGTCGACACTTTTCCTTCAGCCTGAAATGCCTTTGCAGCAGTATGCAGTTTTTTTTTCATAAGATAATCATATATGTAAACATCCAACCTATTGCACGAAAGAATAAAGACATAATACCAGTCAGATATCAGAAGCAAAGACCAAAAAACCTCAACAGCAGACTGTAGATAGATGTTGGAAAAATTCTTAAGTTGGTTATTGATTACAAAATTCAATACATGAACTCTACTCCCAAAACAAACCATTTGATACTAAAGAAACTCTTATGAATTCTTTCATGGAATTGAACCAAATATGTCCTTAGAAATTAAAAAAATTCAACCTTCAATCTCACATAGTGTGACATTTAACAAACAAAAAAAAATCTTGTAAACGAAATTTCATTTCTAAAAAAGCAACTTGCTTTAATTAAGAGAGAGAGCTACAAATTGGGAACAGAAAAATAAAATAAAACCATTATCTCGGAAACCAATTAATGAAACAATGACGATGTAAGTAGCAAATAAATGAGACACAAAAATCAAAATGTAAAATATGCAAGCAAAATAAACCCCAAAGCGATAAAGTTCATTCTTGTCATAGAATCTATAAAGACTCTTAACAGCAAGAAAGCAAAACTGCAAAACCCTAAACAAGAACTGAGCCAGCATAAAGATTTCTAGTCAAAATCCGATTTTGGTATAAAAAAACATCCAACAAACCAAGCCCAAGAAAAAGGGGAACACAACTGAAAGAAGAAAGAAACAAAGGGAAAAAGCTCAACAATGAAAAATGTTAAACAAGAGCGTAAACACTACAAGAAACCATTTGAAGAACACTGCCCACCAAAAAAACCCTAACACCCAAAATTTAAAAAACTGAAATGCACAAAACCCAGAAATCAAAAACTTCAAATAATAAAAAAAAAAAACTGAGAAAGTTTTCACATTTTATCGGCTTCCCAAGTGGTCTGAGGTTGAGACTGAGACTGAGGCTGAGGCTGATGAGGCTGTGACTGAGAATTAGATTGAGACATGATTTTTGCTAAAACAAAGAAAAAAAAATCAAGAAACTAAAGAAACCGAAGAATGTCAGGCAATAATGATGAGTAGTAAATTGGTTGTGGGTCAGATGAGATTCTTTAAATAAAGAAACAATTTTTTTTAACGGAAAATAGAAATAAAGAAATCTCAGTTTGAAGAATGGCTGCCTGCCACCGTTTCCTCCACTTGTGTAGTAGTGTTTTAGATGATACTAATGATAATCTTGGTTCGCAAGAAAATATTTATATATATATATATATATATTCATAATTCATTCGAGAGCTGTGTTCGTTTTCTAGAATGTCTGTGTGCGTCTACAGCCACTTCCGTTTTTCATTTATTTTAGTACAGTGATGCAAAGATGCTACAAAATATCATAAATTATTTATTTATTTATTTTTATCAATATTAATTAAAGAATATATATATTTACTATAATATATCAACTCCTTTGTATTTTATTTAATTTTTTAATAAATATGATAATTTTTTTAATTATAAAAAGAGACAATTATTAAATTATTAACCTATTAATATTTTCAAGAAGCTATGCTCCTAGATTATTAGACTTTTCACAATAAATATGATAATTTAAATAATATACAAGTGTTTTATATACATATTAAATAAGATATAACTTATTTTTATATATCAATAAATCAAGAGTTTAATTCTTATTTCTTTTCTCTATTTTTAAATAAATAAATATATATATATATATATATATATATATATAAAAGATCAAATAACTATTTTAATTATAAAAAATTTAAATTGTACAATGAACTTTTAAGTGTACACAGCTTAATTTATTTTTTATCAAAAGTAAAAAAAATATGATGATTAGATGATAATTTCTTTTAATACAAGTAAAAAAAAAGGAAAGTCATGAATCCTACAGTAAATTTGGATAAATTTTAGTTTGGTGTGATTATTAAGTCCTTTAAATAGTTACCTATTTACCAAAATTAAAATTTAGCAGAATGTACTCGCGTCGAGTCAAGCTGAATTTTAGCTAGTTTGGACTTGGATCGTTTATAAACGAGTCGAGTTTGTGTGTTTAGGAACTATTAGTGAGCTTAAACGAATTTAAAAAAATTTTAAAAATATAAACTGTAAATTAAAATTATACATTCAAAAATTAAAAATAAATTACAATATATTTAATAATGATTACAATTTTATTTGAATAATATATTTTTTAAAAATATTTTTTACAATACAAATTTATATATTATATATCTAAAATTAAATTATTAAACATTAAAATTACAAACTAGTTTACGAATTTTTATTCGAGTTTGTTTACGAATTTTACGAGCCAAATTTTGTATAGTTTGAACTCGATTCATTTATTAAACGAGCTTTAATATACGAGCTCGATCTAGCCAAACACCGAATTGTTCGCGACTGCCTCAGCTCGTTTACACCGCTAAAATTTAGGGTGCGTTTGAATGAAGATAAAAGAAATAAGTGTGTAACTGTTGCAGAAATAATAATTATAGGTGCAATAATTAAATTGTTAACCTCGTTTGGTAAACAAAGATAATAAATAAGTTGTTAATGTGAAATTATTTAAAAATCTGTTTATATAATTAATATAAAATAATAAAAATAAATAAACAAATTATTATGTTTTTATAAAAAATAAAATTAATTTTTAAAATAATGAAATTATCATTAAAAACTATTAAATTATATATATATATATATATATATTATTTTATCTGTATTAATAAATAAAAAATAAAAACAATTTACAAGATACATGATAAAATAATAGAAAAATAAAAAGATCTTATTTTTTAAGAAATAAGAGTTTTTTCAACAAGTCGTTAACCTACCTTAATCTAGATTAATAGAAATAGTTAACTGTTAAGGGATTTAACAATTAAAGGTGTATATTTTGAAGTTACCAAATAAGGGTAAAGGAAGTTAATGCATTATAGGAATAATAATTAATCTTTTTTAATATTGATCCAAATGTACCCTTAGTAGACATAAAATATATATATATATATTTAAAAATTTTACATATCATTATTTAACTTTAATCCTTTAATAATACAACATGATTTAATATATCTTAGTACACCAACATTTGTTTATCCAAATGGCAATGAGTTTGGATTTTCTTAAGTAAGGTATCAGGTTCAAATTTTATGTATGGAGAAAATAAATGTTCGGAGAACTTTACTTCTTTGTGTGTCCATCTAGCTCAACTCTAAAATAGTCGACTACCGAATACAGAGGGCAGCAAATGCAAATATATATATATATATTTAGTACAATTTTCAATGGTAAAATTTCTAATATTATAGAAAAAATATGATAAACAATAGATTAAAAATTAAAACTTTAACATACAATGACCATTATTTTTATTTTAATTTATATATTATTTTTGTTCATTTCTATCTTAATCTTTAAGGAGATAAAAGAATGTTCGGTGAAATTTATTATCATTGTATTATTTTGTCATTGTCAATGTGACATTTCTATCAAGAGGCACATTTTAGTTAGTTAGGGTAGATTTCATATACTTTCATTTCCCTCCAAACTTTGAATAAGTTGACGAAAGTTTAGCAACTTTAGCATCAAATTTATTCCAAAGTCATAAATATTTTTTTACTGTTGCTTATGTTCTTTCACCATGTTGCATGTCTAAATCATATGGAATTAGAATTAAGGAATATGTCTCCAATTTTCTATTGGCCAAAATATATATATATATGTCTCAATGTCCTCGATAGTTGGCATTGTGGTTTTGAGACAATATGGTCAATAATCTCCATTATTTTTTTCATCAATTAAAGTCAAATCAAAATGCGCTCCCGTATATTGCCCAAAACTTCCATTAGGCCGCCTTTGGTTAAAAGTAATAACAATAATAATAATAATAATTACCAGCAGCAACTGTAGCAATTAATTGGTATATAATTGTTCTGATTTAAATGATTTTAGATTTAAATTGTGATATATACAAATAGATGAAATAATTATTGAAATTTTTTTATTATTTTTATGATTTTATTTGAATTAAATTGAATTAATTAAAATATAATAAATTTTAAATATAAATAATTTAAATTTTTTTTTCAAATTTCTTTTTACCTAAATTGCAAAAGCAAATTTGTGTTAAATGTGGAAACTTCATGAAAATTTTTATTGAAGTGAAGACAAAAGACAATTATGTGGCTTGTAACTTAAGAAACACGGGTATAAATGCGATATGATATGGTATAAATATATTTACAGTTATTTTTAAACCAAATATATGTTAATTGGAATACATATATAAATGTTTGAATATAAATAATCAATTAATGAAAAAGCAGTGCAAGTTTTTCTTTAGGGGCAAGGGCAATGCTATTTTACATGTATATAGTTTCTTGTACTTTCTATATATATAAAATGAAATCATTCATACGTGTGTCGAAATGTAAGGCTAAAGGGTCAATTTGCCCCCAGTACTTGGAAGCGATGGATAAAAAAATTCAGAAATTAACTTTCTAGCTTATTTACACAGGAACTTGATAGATATGGTTAAAAAACCCTAAAATTGGCCAATGCCTTTGCGCGTGACATTCATTCACAAAGACCGGCAAGTAAGTAGCTGATTTTATATTATTTTATTTAGAAGTATATTATAATATTGACAGGTAAGGAAAGAAAGCGGAAAAATCTGTCACACTTGCTACACATAATAGCGGAAAAATCATAAGCCTAATAAAAACCTCAATTTTAACTTTGAAAACTCAGAAAACGAACTGTTAAAAAATGGAGGTAGATTATTTTGTAATTTGCCTTGATTTAACCTAGAAAATCATTTGCATCTACTATTCATTTTTAGAGAAGTAGGTTTTAGGGTGCGAAGCAATTGTTTCTAGCAAGCATTTTAAAGAATCAACATCAAGCAAATATCAAAGATGGATGGCCATAGATCAGTCAACGTGAGAATACATCATTCGGGAACCTTTGTTAGGCACCCAGTGATAAGGTATGCTAATGGTGAAGTTGAAATATTTCCAGTATATGATCTAGATAAATATCAGTAGATGAAGATAGTTGAAATGGTTACTCTATTTGGATATGGCAAAAATCCAAGGATTGTTTGGATGAAACCTGGAGATAATTTAGCTACTGATTTGAGGTATTTGTATGATGATAATGGCATGATTGAGTTGTTAAATACTACGAGAGATGGAGATAATGTAAAAATGTACTGTAAGCATAGGATTGAAGAAGCGGTTGAATCAAATGTTATTCATTCGATTGATGTAGCGGGTGATGTCCTTCAACCAACAGTGGAGGTACCTATAATGGAGGAACCTGCAATGCATGAATTTGAAGTGAATGATGATGATATTGAAGATTTTGTGATAAATGGGGAGAATAACTCAGGTACAAAAGAGGATGATGATGAGTTAATGATTGTTAGAGCTAAAAAGAAAAGGTATGTGGAAGAAAAAAAAAGATGAAGCAGAGAACAATACTGAACCTAAATTTGATGATGATGTACCAGTTAATGAAGAAGTGCAAGTGCAGGCCAGTGTAGCTACAAACAGTAGTGGAATTCCTAAAGAGATTGGAACTGATGAAGAGTACCATGATGACTATACACCTGATAGTTATGAAGAAGAAACAAATGGGAAAGGCAATAGTACAATTAAGAGGAAGAAATCAAATAAGTAATGTATAATTCGTCTGTTAAGGTGCCAACATTTTTGGTTGGTCTTGTATTCAAGTATGCAGAGGAATTCAGGTTTGCGATGACCAAATATTATATAGCTCGAGGGGTTGACATTAATTTTGTTAAGAATGAGAAGGACAGAGTTAGAGCAAAATGTTGTTTTCCTAATTGCCCATGGCTATGCTTTGCTAGCAAAGAAGGAAGTAGTGGTGACTTCAAGGTTAAAAAATACATTCCCAAGCACAGCTGCATCAAGTTAACTACAAGTAGAAGGGTAACATGCAAATTTCTTCCATACTACTTCAAAGATAATATTTCTGAAAACCCTACTATAAAGATTACTGATTTAAAGAAAAAGGCTAAAGTTGAATTAAAGTTTAAGATTGGGTATTCCATGTGCAAGAGAGCCAAACAGAAAGTGTTAACAGAGTTGGAAGGGAACTATATTGAGCAGTATGCCTAGTTGTTTGATTATGCTGAGGAGATGAGAACTTCAAATCCGGGCACCACTATTGTAGTTCAACCTCTGATGGGTACTCAACAGTTTGGAAGATTATATATATGCTTTGAGTCTCTTAAAAAGGGATGGAAAAAGGGGTGTAGGCCTGTCATTGGCATGGATGGTTGCTTTTTACAAACACATTGTGGTGGAAAACTTCTCACTGCAATTAGAAGAGATGGAAATAATCACAAGTTTCCCATTACATGGGCAGTTGTTAGAATTGAAAATAAGGATAGTTGGACTTGGTTTTTGAAATTATTAAAATCATATTTGGGCATAACTGATGGAGTTGGCTTGGTTTTAGTAACTGATATATAAAAGGTAATCATTCTTGTTATTGTTTATTTTTTAAAATATAAAATCCAATTCTTTTATATTTTAAGATATGATATGTTTAATTAACTAATATTATGGTTTTGATAGGGTCTCTTGCCAACTGTCAAAGATGAATGGCCCTTTGCGGAGCATAGGTGGTATGCTACACATATTTACGCAAGGTTACAGAAAAGATAGAATGGTATTGAACTTAGGAAAGCATTTTGGAAGGTTGCAAAAAGTAGTTTTTATAAACTTTTTTTGGATAACTTTGAGGAATTAGAGAAAATGGCTACAGGATGTGTTGAAGATTTACTTGTCTACCCTTCACATACATGGTGCAGGGCATTTCAGAAATGTGAAACCTTGTGTGATGTAGTTGATAACAACATGTGCGAATGCTTCAATTTGAATATTCTTGATGCTAGGAAGAAGCACATTGTTCATATGCTTAAGTCAATTAGGAAAGCAATGATGAGTAGAATATATCAAAGGTGAAATTAGGCTGCAAATTGGCAGGCAAATATCAGTCCAAGCTGCATCAGCAAGTTAGATAAGAACATGGAAAGAGTTTTCAATTGTGAGGTTCAATGGAATGGAGAAGCAGGTTTTGAGGTTAAAGAAAGGAAGTATACTCATACGGTTAACATTGAGAAGAAAATTTGCACAAGTCGAACTTGGGACATAACTAGCATACCATGTCCTCATTAAATTATTGCTATATGTCATAAAAAAATGAATCTGAAAGAGGCTTGCAATGAATGGTATAAAAAGGACAGGTTTTTAAAGTTATATGGCTATATGATACAACCAGTTAGGAGTGATACTCTATGGACTAGAATAGGAATGCCTCATCTTGAGCCACCAGACTTTAAGAAAAAAAGTGGGAGGCCTCAAAGGTGCAGGAGAAAAGACCCTAATGAGCCAAAAAGAAGTGGAAAATTATCAAGGAAAGGACTCATATCAAATGCATTGAATGTCTTCAATACGGTCACAATAAAATTGGCTGCAAGAGCATAGCAAGTTCAGGGACTCATTCTGAAACGTCACATCAAGCAAATTCAGGTGCACATTTTGAACCTGACAATTCCAGTTTTAGGCACTCACAATCTCAAGTATGTCTTCGATTTTAGATTGTAATCATGTCATTAAAAACCTCCTTCACATGATTTATTTACCTTATGAACTAAAGGTACCCTTTGTTGAGTCCATATATGTTGACATTGATTTGAGAAAAAGAGCCAAAAATACAAATTTGGTTGCCAAACCAAAGGCACCTATGAAAGAATAAAAAGTTGACAAACCAGCCTCTGGTATTGTATTTAATGAAGGACAAGCAACTCTGAATGTAAGTTTAATGCATGACTGGTATTATTTAAAGTTATTTAATTATTTTTTTAAATCTATAAATTGGATACCAAGTTTTGAGTTTGCTAATTTTTTTTTTGCCTAGCACTCAATGTTCGTGGATAGATTAAGTAAACAGATGCTGAGATTTTCTAGAGAGTCCCTAGTGAAGGTTGGTACAATTAAACCTCCAGTGAATTATGAAGGAAATCCTGCTTATGGGAGATTTAGAGCACCGGGCCTCAGATGGGATGGACATCCAGCGACAACAAGCAGTCATTTGCAAGCTAATACTTAAAAGAAAATCGGGCAGATGAAAAATAAAAGAAGCATGAGTGTTGGAACTACATCAAGTGTTACTCATGGGTCTTAAAGTAGTAGTGCACCAATTGACATGGAGCATTAGCCTTGGAGACTATTATCTTTTTGCTATAAATATATGATATGTTAAACTATTTGGACATATGCCATTTTGTTGATTATAGATAATGGCATATTGATGTGCATATTTAATATATATGGAAGTGCATATAACAGATACCTTTAGATTTGGTAGCTTTTTGGGTGGTATAGAATTCTAAAATGCATAGGGGAATTGGTTGTTTTTTGGGTGGAATATAGGCCTAAACATGCACAGGGCATTCTTTTGTCAATATATGCAGGAAGGTTGATTTGTAATCTATTATAACATATGCTAATTTGTATTTATCATAAAAGCATTTTACTACTTTGTTTCTATATATTTTGTCCCCATTATGTTGTATTATATATTAACAAATTTTTAAATTTATATCAGATTGCAAAAATTACAAGTACTGCAATAGGCATTTCAATTTTAAAAGTCCATATTTCATAACACAACCACGATACATAATACTTAACAAGACACAAAATATGTGCTGACATTGCTACTATGTCTAGCTTTCCATTATAAAAAGTTCACTAAAAGTTTTTAAGTTTTGCAGATGTAGTTGTTTAATACAACATGGCTCATTTTAATTCAGGATACTGGTTGCCAATCTTCTTTCCAAAATAGTTGTTCACCACCATTGCAAGATATAAAACCAATGACAAAACCAAGAGCACCTTCAAAATAAGCACGACTTTCAAATACTTGTTTATTTTCATTGGCTATATTATACATCTGCATCTTCAGTGTCTTCATTTCCATTTCCAACCCATTCACTTTGTTCTTCAGTTCATCATCACTATTATAACTCCTCACTTTGTTGCTTCTAATTTCCCATGCATTTCTTCTTCTATTAAATTCCCTCAACCTTTCAACCTTTGCCATAAAGTCACGAATGACTTGCTTTGCCCTATCTGGAAAATCTTCATCGTACCAAATAAAACTCATGCACTTCTGAACATACAAAAATAATTAACCAAATAAAAGTCATTCTAATCCAAGAAATTATCGCTGCCATTAACATTACAACTTACACAATCACCTTTTTCTTATCATATTTTGCACAGCCATAAAACCTTTTGCCTGGGTTGTCTTGTGTCCAAGAGGTCCTCCTTGGAACGACGAGTTCACACTTGCACTTTATCTCAAACTATGGATTGTTGTCTTCAACAAATTGGAATACTAGAGTTCGCATTGAGAGTGAAGAGTAAAAAGAAAATGAGCTTGAGGAAGACATATTGTTGGCAACAATGGTTATTCTAATTAGGGTTTTTGATTTGGGAATTTCAGAAACATAAGAAGGAGAGAGATGAGATGACCAACAAAATAAAGAGGAAGGGAGAGATATGTTAGGTTCGTTGGGTTTTTTAATATTATGAATTAATTATATTTTTTTATCATTATTTTAATGTTAATTCGTGAATGAATGTCACATGCAAAGACATTGGCCAATTTTGAGATCTTTTAGCCATATCTATCAAGTTCCTATGTAAATAAGTCAGAAAGTTAATTTCTAAGTTTTTTATCCAGCGCTTCCAAGTACAGGGGCAAATTGACCATTTAGCCTAAAATGTAACATAATTGTGTTGGTGTCATGTCTGTAAAATAAAATATTTTAACACGTATAAATATATGTTAAATACATATTTGATGTGTTTATCAATTAAACATTAATGTTTGAAAAATGCGCTACTATTGCTCAGGAACTGGATATTTGAAGGTTAAAAGCGAGTTCTATCCCTCTTCCCCATGTCCTCCTCTCTTGTAAGTGATTAAGCTATGTTTAAAAATACGTACGAATAATAATGATAATAATAATAATAATAATAAAAATAAAAATAAAGGAATGAATTATGATAATTTTTTTAGACTTAAATTATCAAAATCAATATCATGAATTTATACTTAATAAGTTTATGTTCCATTAAGACAAAGATATTTCCCTTCAAAAAAAAAACCAAGATATTAATTATCTGGAATTGGACCATCACAAGTCACTACTATAAGCTTCCAAAAACTATTTTTTTTTCTACATAAATATTTGGGATAATGAATTCATAAATCTTATAAGTTGTCAAAAATTGCAATCAAATTCTAATTTTTTTTTAATTTAGTCCTAGAAGCATTTAAAGTGTTTCACGTTACTCTACTTCCGTTATCTCAAATGAAATGAATTGACGTGACAATTAGACCCCACTCAATAAACTAATATGTATAGCCAACTCATCAATGATACTGAACCCACAAGTCCTATAAGTTATCTAAAATTTTAATCCAATCTTAAATTGTTTCTCTTTTAATTAATATGAAACAAAATCATTGCACAATATCCTTAAGTGATTCTTTCTTTTCACTTTTATTGGTTTTTATTATTGCACAATCTTCCAAAAAATTATCTTTATTCCAAACATCACGGATCATCATCAACATATATTGAAAAATCTTCCAAAAAATTACAAAACTTCTATTTCATAAATCTCATTGCTCAATATCCAAGAACTGCAAAGAGAATTTCATATTTAAAAAAAATTAAGAATAATAAAAGTGAAAAGAAAGAATCAATCAAGAATATTGTGTAATGATTTTGTTTTATGTTAATTTGGAGAGACAATTTAGGACTTGATCAAAATTTTGGATAACTTATAAGACTTGGGGTTCAGTATCATTGATGAGTTGACTGCACATGTTAGCATACGTCAGTTCATTGGTTGAGGTCTAATTGTCACGTCAGTCCATTCCGTTTGATATAACGAAAATGGACTAACGTGAAACACTTTAAATACTTCTATGACTCAATTAAAAAAAATTAAGACTTAGGGTGCATTTAGATCGGGGTTAAAGAAATAGAGTGTAATAGCTACATATGTAACTTTTAAGGGAGTAACAGTTACATGTGTAATGATTAAGTTGTTAACCTTGTTTGGAAAATGAAGAGTAATTGATAAATTGTAATGTGGCATTTCTTAAAAAAAAAATTATATAGTTGATAAAATTTATTATTAAATATTTAAAAATAATAAAAATAAATAAATAATCATTTAAAATGTTAAATATTTATATTATTATTTAAATAATATATTCATATGCATTTTAAAAAGTAACAAAAATATTATAAGATTTAAATTTCACAAAAAATAAAAAATTGTAGAGAAAAATAAAATCAATGAAATCATCATAAAATAAAAATTTAAATTGATTCGTACCTTTTTTGATAGATTTGATTAATAGTTTCTTGATAAAAAAAAAAAGAAATGGAAGTGATTTGATGAAGGTAGAGAAATAAGAAATAAAGAGTACTCTCTTAAAAGGATGCATTTTTGTTGTTACATGTCTTTAACATACTCTCAGCTAAATTAATAAAAATATACTTAATCATTAAAAGGGTTAAATGTTAACCCTAGGCTTTTAAAGGTTACAAAACAAAGGTAAAGGGGGTTAATGTATTACAAGAGTAGCATTTAATCCCTTTTAACCTTCATCCAAACACTTCTTTAATTGTAATTTTTGACAACTTATAGAATTTGTGGATTCATTATCCTAAATATTTTATAGTTTTAAGCTTAGTAAATTTATGAATAATTATAGTTATTCCTTTTGTATATAATAATTAACAATATCAAAACAATTTATAGGGCTTCATCTGATTATTTATATATATATTTTTATGTCTGAATAATTTTTAACTTAAAAACCAGCATATCTATGTAATTAAAAAAATTTAAAATTCGGTCATATATGCTCTATTATTGGCTACGCACTCCACCTAACACGTGAAGTTTTTTTTACTTAAGCATAAAGTTCAATGAAGTGTGTCTCATTAATATTTACTAGTGATATTGAAACTAAATTTTTTCTAATTATTGATATTTATAATTTATTAAATTTTAATTAATTTTATTTAATTTATATAAAATTATAAAGCAGTAATAATTTTTTAAAAATTAATTTAACGCAATTATATACATATAATTTAAATTTAAAATGTCATTTTTTAAATGTTTTAACAGCGAAATGAGGTGTTCATTAATCGTGTTTCATGTGCGAGCAAAACCCAATGTCCAAAACCCTGTACGTGAACCATGTGCAAAATGTAGGCAGTAGTACTCTAGTCGGTTCTAACTACTTGACAAAGATTCTTTTATGTTCATAAGAAAAGTAGCAATACAGATAGAGCAAATTAATTAACAGTAAATTTGACGATTGTTTTTGGTTTAAAATAGTTAGTTAATTAATTGATAATTTTTTAAAAATTTTAAATATAAATTTTGCCATTCTTTATGTGCTTAAAATGTTAATCTTAAATTCGATTACTGAAATTTGAGTTATTAAAAAATTTCAATATGGAATTGAATGATGGATAGAGCAGATGCATACATTGCTCATTACCAGCCTCATATTTATGGATTGTCATAATTGAAGATTACAATAAAATCAACAACCATCACTAATTAGAATTAGCTGTCAGATAAATGTTCTCATTTAAACAACATATTAAATTTGAATTATATTATATGCAGTTATATTAAATTAATTATTAAAAAAATTTTACTTCTCTTATGATCTTATTCAAAATCAAATCAGATTAGTTAAAATTCAATAAATTTTAAATTTTGATTGTTAAAAAAAAATTAGAGTAAGTGCATTAAAGCATTTGGTCTAGTCATTTTCATTTTATTTATTTATTCCTTGGTAAAATTATAGTTTGTAAGTTCCTATCAACCAAGATATATGTGAAGTCAATGATGAGTACGATACATATAACAAAAATAATTAAAAACTTGAAAGGTGTAAATTATGTTAAATTAATAAAAAAAATATTGATTAATTTTAATTAGATTTGAACTATATTATTGGAACAGTCTCTAAAACGGTAAATATGAGATAAAAAATAAAATGAAATTGAGGAAGTTAAGGAGTGGTTATGTTGTGTTCCAGCAAAAAGAGATGGAGTAGGGGTCGGGGTTTTGACTTTAGGTGAATTCTATACCTAATCTTGAGATTTAAGTGCCGACAAGGATTAAAAATTTAGTGAAACATGGTCCCTAAAAGTAGTAGTAGTATTTGTTCAAAAAATAAAAGTAGTAGTAGTAGTAGTAGTAGAAGGAGAAGAAGAAGTAGAAGGGCATGAACCATGCTGCTGGCTTTTAAGGCTTTGTGGTGTCGGCACACCCACACTTGGCATTTAGCTCATGTTCCAAATGGTTCATATTGTGATGGTACTTAGCAATCAAATCATAGAATTTTTAATTTTTAGAGGTTCTCAAACTCAAAATTTGACTAATAATAGCTGATAGAAATTTTTTTTTAACATGGAGATTATACGATTTATATTTTGATGGATTGTATAATAATGACAGTTCTCTCCTTTTAAATCATTGATGATAAAAATCGAATTCCACATCTTATGATACTTTTGGAGAGAAGTTAACAGTTTTTTTACTTACATACCTCATAAAAATTTTAGTAGTATATAATTTTCTTTTCAATTGTTGTGATTTTTTTTTTCAAAAAAAGTTATAGCTTTCATTGCATCAAATTTATTTGAGCAATAATGTAATATGAATGTATTCTCCAAAAAAAAATGTAATCTGAATGTTAATGGTTAAATGTAGTATCATCAGCAACTCTATTATAGTCAAAATACACTGAATCATATGGCAATGCTAATATATACACCGAAAGTCTTTAGGTAATGAAGAGGCTTCAAAATTTGACTTGTTCATATTATTTAAGGAGACATTACTTTTACTAATTCAAATTGAAGAATGAGACCAGTTTTCTACCATATAGATGGTTGATGGACTCATTTGAGCATGAACGAAAGTATTTCTTATTTTTATGTGACTGAAAGAGAATGAAGTGATTTTCTTAGAGAAATAAATCTTGATCGAATTCATATTTGTTTAATGGATACAATCTGCTCACGGTAAAATTTCATAGGGTTCGATATACTTTCTTAGTTTGCTAAAAGGATTCCTAGCTTTTCTTAATTCAACACTAAATAAAAAAAAAAGTATATAGCATTATTGGTAAAGTATACATATTTTTTGGGAACAATATTGATGAAGTATAAAATATTTAGAGTATATTAGGTGTATTATTTTGACTTCAACAAAAATTTCTTTTTTGACATAAAAGGTTATCTATTAAATTTCTAAATAAGCTAGGATAGTGGATCTTTTCTTCTTAAATTAAAAAGAAAAAAAAAAAGTAACACATAAGACTTTGTCAAATATTGTTAGTGAGGGAATAGTCAAGTCATGAGGTGTAGAATTTGATTTTTATCGTCATTAATTTAAAGGGGAAGACTACCCCTTATTATGCAGTCCATCAAATTTAGGTCATATAACTTCCCTGTTAACCAAAAAAAGACTTTGTCAAATATTAAAATTTTCTGTAATTGAAGGTTCATATGTTGGAAATAGAAATTTTTAGCAGTAGCTTATCAAACCAAAGAATTTTCTATTTTGATTTTTAGAAAGTCAAGTATCAGATTAGATGAAATTTCCTCATTAGATGAAATTTCCTCATTTGAAAGTTTCTAATATGTTCAAACCCAAGACTGATTGAAAAAGCTTATGAAAATAGAGGACATTTCCCAGTTAAGTTTAGACGTTCCAAATTCAGAATGACATGTAACACATGGAAAAGTTGGGGAGAAAAAGGCTACCCAAAAATATTTCAAGGAAATGGGTTTATAATTATTTTGTCATCTTGATGTGATCACACACTTAACCATCTAAATTTTCTATCATTTCTTATTGTAAAACAAGAAATTTAATTTACAAGTTCATTCACAATTGCTGTTCCCATCCATTTCTATCAATGACTAGACAAGACAATAACACAAAACAAGAAGAGAAAGGCCAACACTTCTCATTCCTTAAAATCATCTTTGTCATCAGCAAGAATTGGCATGTTCCTCCAAAACACAGCTAGAGCACTCCCACCAAGCTACAAGGCAGATCATGAAAGGAAATGAGATTATTTAAGAATTGCTGGTGCAAGATACCAAAACAAGTCGGTTGCAAGAAGAAAACAGATATTTTGAGCTCCGAGTTCAGTAAAACACTTACTGCCATGCAAACAACACTAACAGCTGAAGGCACAGCCACAAGGGGGTTGGTAAAATGTTTTTGGGCGAGCAAAAATCCAAGTGCAGAGCTCTGCAGATGCACAGGAAAGAGTCGGTTAATTCTGAGAGAATTAAATAATCTACATAACAATTTTCAAGATTTGCTAAATAAATGGACGCTGTTTTATGTTGCAACTCTGCACATACAGGTAGAAGCATAAAATTGAATATACCAACTCTAAGCAAAAAAGGATAAGTTTTACGCAAATGAATGTTCAATGAAAAGAAATGGAAAATAATAGTCTTTGCACATTTTCCATTTAGTTTTTCTTAATCCGTGACTGTTGATGTAATTAACTGCTAGTCAATGTGCAACAGTGCAGACTTGCATAAATTGCATAGTATGATCCATGATTACAAAATAACCAGGTGTATTATGGTATAATTTGTTTTATCACTAGATTCTCTGTATTTTCCAAACAGTACAGGATCAAAGGAAAGGAATTGTGCTTGTTTTTCAACTCCATCTATTATTTTCATGCTCCAATAATAGAACAATAGATGTATGGATAGTCATGACTAATATTTACCTGCATCCCACATTCTATGGATATAGTACGAGAAGTGGATTCACCAAATGATAGTTTGGACACCCAGTAACCAAGAGCAAATGCAGCACCATGTAGTAAAGCCACTGGAAATATCAGTTGTAGTCCTTGTGTTTTCAAGACTTCAGACACTTGTCCAATCTAGGAAAACAGGAATTAAGTCCTGAGTGAAACAATTCATGCCAAAATATCAAAGTGAATTTTCAAAGCCATATGAGAAGTACTTCAATAGATATTTGAAACTTACAGGGCTAGCACAGAGTAGGGTTGTGAGGATAACTCCAATCAAAGGTGTCAGTGTGACTATTTTTGAAGTAAATTTAGGGAAAAATTCATTTGATAGCACTGTCATATAAGCAAGAGCTTGAGTTACATACAAAAGACTTATGGTAAGCCATTAGACAACTGACTAATTCAATGCAGCCAACTTAAATGAATAAATCTTTAAACACCTTTCTGTTACCTCCAATGATGGTTGGCACTAAAACAACCTGAAAAGTGCTGATAGCCAGTCCCTGAAAAGATGGCAGTAAAATGACGGTTGTCAGAATAAGTTTTTTAATGAAACATTAGTGTGATAGTATGAATAATGCATTTAAGAATTTTAGCCCTCTCCCATACCACCTATAGTGCCTATGAACCTTCTGGTACTTTCTACTCTCATTTTCCTCATATCAATCTTCAGCTGAAACAAGTTGCTATGGTTGCTTCATTCACTATGAGCTTATATGGATCTATCAAATGGATATAACCATTCAATTATGCTGGATTTTGGAATGGAGGACTCTTGAGTGGTTCCTTGACCTGCTATTTTTATACAATGAAATTCTTAGGCCTATTTGGTCTAGTAAGGTGTCTACCAAACTCCACACTGTCTATATTTCCATGGCTAGAAGAACCACATTCTTTCCTGCTACTCTTGCCATGTACAATACTATCTGTGCTGTGCCATTTGGTGAAGCTGCCACTTAGACTGATGGATCAATCATTCAATATATTTGTTTCCACCAATCATAATTTCTTAGTGCGAGAAATTAAAAGGCTTTCAGGAGGGCAGCCATGAAGCCTGTTTAACATACTGCAGCATCAACTGGAACAAGCTGACCAGCAAGAAGCTTAGTGAGGAGTGGTGTCATGACAATTGCTCCAATGGTTGAACACCTACAAGAAACCCAGATGACGTTAGGAAACAGATTTAAGTCTAAGGATCAAATTCAAAAGATTGCAGATAATAATAGGGTGGTTTCTTTCACAATATATGGTTCTTCACAAGAAGCATAACCACTCATTCAAGTAACATGAGAATCTTTACAAACATATTTGTCAATCATGTTAACCAAAGATGATTCTTGCATATATACTTTCATTTATATGCATAACATTTGCATTTTAACACTAAAGGCATAAAATAGCAAAGAAAAATAACTTACCCTTTTTTATTTTAACTTTCATCACATACGCAAAAGCATTCCAAAGGTAATTTTCCCTTTGTATAATTTTGCAAGCAAAACCATCAGTAAGGAACCAACACAAGTGACAACAAGCCATATATTACATGGAAAAATCTCTGCTACTCCTTTGAATTGAAAATAACTTAACCTATTCCATTTTTTGCAAAGAATTACCAGCAGAAAAAAATTTAGCATGTGTGAATCTCAGCATAATTGCTTTGACAATTTAACTGTTGCACAGGTAGGTCACACCTTAGATAACTTTTTGTGCTAAAGGTAAACCTTAGATAACTTTTTGTGCTAAAGGTAATCCACGTAGGAAAAAGAATTGAGAAATATTTAATTTAATAGTGCATTTATAGTACTAATGAACTTTCCAATCAAATAACACCTGGTTGAGTCGATACAAGCTTCAGAAACTGATGCATATAGCAACCACACCAGATTAAACCAAAACAAAGGTGGACCAGAGATGAGAGATGATCAATCCAGAAAACAACAACTTGCACTTACGTTGTCATAAGAACTGAAAGAGCTACATTTCCCTTTGATATATAGGTTGCAACATTAGATGCCTGCCCTCCAGGACAACATGAGACCAAAATAAGACCAGTAGCAAGTGGTGCTGACAGTTTCAGAGTCTGAAAATCATAAAGAGACGTTATTATCAAGGTCACCATGGTGAGTTAGAATGACAAGTTGTTTACAGAATAATTCAAAATGTTGTGCAGCGATGGACAAGCTGCCACAATGAGAAAACTGATTTTGTGTTCCATGTAGATTTCATGTGTTATAGAACCTTAAAATCTAAATGGCCCTAAGATATTAATAATTGAAAAATAGATCGGAATTTGGAAGATAGAAACCTCATATTCAAACTCCACTTACTACAGTTGATAAAATCCTAGTGCAAAATTGGAAAGGATACAGATGACATGCTTCCTTCAGCAAGTGCTCCTACAATGTCAATTTCATCCAGATAACATCATTGGAAGAAGGAAGAGCCAACAATACTAATTCATTTGATCATTTTCATGAATTTGAAGCTCCGCATGCATATATAATCAAGGAAAGTTTTCTGATGTTCAGTGACAAAACATTTAGAGCACATCTAAGATTTTATCCTTATTGTTGATGAACTCAATGTTTGTCAATGCATAACAGTGAAGAAACTCAACCAATGGGGAAAAGAATGTCATATGATGAAAAAGTGGAGAATAAGTACCATTGCAATAACAAAACCTAACATGGGTTTGATTAAGTACTGAGCCAGAAATCCTACACCTACCTGCAACAAATGAACAAATAATTTAATGTATCTAACTGTTCTTATCAGCTCTTCTGCTAAATTAGACATGAATTAGTTATCTTACAGTCCATGGATTTCTTAAACATCGTCTAAAATCTTCAAACGTCAAAGTCAAGCCCATCGAAAGCATAAGAAAACCCAGGCCAAGAGTAAAGAGGTCTGTCTCCAACCATGTAACCTGAAAGAAGGCACCAACAGTTGGCCAAGCAACAGTAATTTTCTTGTATCAAAGAAGAAAAACAACACCTAAACATTACCGCAGCTGGCTTGTAGATGCCAACAATGGTGCCCAATATGACCTGTTTATGAAATCAAACATTTAATATTTGAAATCATTGCTCTGGAAATAAACATGTTAAATTCAAGGTTAAGTTTTAGATTCATAACTAGTGATGGTTCTGAAATCTAATGACTTATACCAAGGATGCATGCAACATACCCACACAGGGAAAAGAGTTGTAAGAGTTTCAATGATCCTTTCATACGTGCTCATTTCACTGGGACTGGGAACACCTGATGTACTTGCAGTGGCCTTGCACAATATTTGGGAGTTCCTTCACAAAGCAGTCAAAATAGTATGAACTTAAAATACATAAAAAAGAAGCCACATATATATATTAAAGAACCAATCAATTTTCCACAGTACAGAAAAACAAATAACTGTCAAAGTAGTCCTAAGAAAAAAATTCTTGACTGAAAATAAGGATAATATATTACAATGGAACAGTAAAATACAACGAGTATCAGGTAGTGACTAAAAAGTCCAACTAGAAATAGTGATCGTTAGGAAACTATGTTGAATATATGCTCCCCATATAACCTAACTAGCATTTTTAACGTATTATTACACTACCGGATTTTGATCAAGCATTTGAATTAAGGAGATGCACTAATAAAGGACTCAAACTATTAGATACCTGGAAGTTTGAATGGCCTGGAAAGGGGCATCAGCAGCAACAACTGGATTTGTTGACTTGCTTTGAATTGCACAAATTCTTCCATTTTCAGGTAAAGAAATCCCATTTCTTAGGTCTTTAACATTCGAATGCAGCACAGAATTGATTAGAAAGTATAATTGAACACTCAAAACATAGCAAGCGACTATAAATAAACAAAAATTCTCGTCTATAGGGAAAAAAAAAAAGAAACAGAGAGAAAACAAAAAAGAGCAAGTAAACAACTAAATGAAATCAAGCCAAAACAAAACAGACCTAGATGAAATCTTTGCCTCCTGAGAGGAAAAAAAGACCTGGGTCTATAAACAGCCTCGCAAGTTTGTAACTTGCAATCTTTAAGCACAAATCTAGACATAGAAGCCATTGAAGAAGAATTATTATCAAGTGAAACCAAATTGATCAATCAACTAGGCGATGGGTTTAAGTGGGTTTTTAAAATTTTGATATGGGGATGGCTCCAAAACGAGAGTAAAGGTTTTAAAGTGTAAAAGAAAGCTCAATAAATCGTGGAAAACTGTGAACCATACATGCACATCGAAGCACACTTGTCTCATCCATTCAATCCCAATTTGATTTTGATCGGTTTGTTTGTCGCAATTCAGTTTGTTTCTTTGTTGCAATTTTCAGACATTGTTAGAGAAAGTCATCATGTTTCATGTCGTTTTGTGTTGATTTAGGTTTTGGTCCCATGTCCAATTAGGGACATGACCTCTCCCATTTTCTTTGAAGTTTGCAACTAACAAAACCAAGTGATGGACTTTGATTTTGATATGTCCCATTTATACTTGTGGAAAAGCTTAGGAATGGATAATAAAAAGATGGCGAAATTTTATAATGATTTGGGTTTTTATCGGTTGAAAAGTCAAATTAATAATATAAAATTTTTTAAAATTTATTTTTGTGCTATTATATTTTAATTTTTATCATTTAATTAAAGTGCTTAATTTTATTGATTTGATTTATTTGTTTCTAAAATAAATTTATTCATTTGGTCTTCCAACTTATCAAAAGTTAAGATCACTGTATAATTTATATTATATATAAAAGTATAAATAAAGAAAAAAAATGAACAAAAAAGGACATATATCTTTCACTTAATAACAAAAATAATCTCACAATATAGTTAAATGATTTAATTTTAGCCAATAAACTTCATCATATCTTTTTTTTTAATGGATTATTAGCTAAAATTTTTCATTTAAACTTGATCTTCAATAATTTTAAATTTTTGGAACTCTAACATTCAACAAAATAACTAAAATAAATCATAGATTCATATTAGTAGGATGAAAATTATATTTTATGGTGGCAATTATAAATTAATTCATAATTTGTTTTTATTTCAATTGTACTTTTTACAAATTAAAAAAATTAATTGATTTTATTTTGTAAGTAAAATTTTTTATTTTACACAAAAGTTAAATTACAAATCACAATAACTTTTATAGAGTTTTATTTATTTATTTTATTAGAATTTCAATCCAATGATTTTTTTGTTACCATACATTCAAGAAAAAAAATATTAATTTGATCATTAATAGAACAACATTACTCAAAAAATTTCTTTAATTTTTCATTTTAATTTGACTAATTAATTTTTCATTTTAATTTGACTATCATAGAGCATATATAGTTGTAATTTGTTTATTTAATGATTTTTTCGTTATTTGTATAGTTCCTACTATTTTGAAAAGTAAGTATGGACACCTATGCAATTTTTTTAATTCTATACCATATCTAAAAGTATGAATAGAGGGGAAATATTTTCAAATGATAGAGTACATGTATCTTTTATATATTAACAAAATGATTTTAATTTTAATCAGTAAACATAATTTTAGTTTAAGTTTTAAAATTTAAACTTTTAACTTCTATATTTAGAGAAATATATAGATTCCAACAATAAAATAAAATATTTTTTTACTATATTATCTTCAAACTTAATTAAAATACATAAATAGTTAAATAATTTTGAGGTTAACATATAAATAGTTTACAAAATTTTTTATTTATAATGTACTACATATTATATATAATTGATTTATATTTTATTATCAATAGATATACACTATTTATAACATATGGAAATTGTTTAAGCATATATTGTAAAAAAATTATATTTATACTATCTATTTTTTGTCAATATATTTATACTATGTATACAAATATGAATAGGGGGGTTTTTTTTTTGAAGAAAAATATGTATTTTTATATATTGACAAAAATAATCTTAATTTCTTCTTTTAAAATTTTGAAATTAACCAATATAATTTTAGTTTGTATTTTAAACTATAAATAGATTTTAAAAATTAAAATAAATTTTTACTATATTATCATTAAATTTAAATAAAATACATAAATAATTAAATAAATATAAGGTCTACATATATAAACTTTTTTATGAAAATTTTACTTATAATTTAATATATATCTTATGTATGGATTATAACTAATAATTATAATTTATTATACTTAAGTATTATATGAATTATCAACTAATAAAGCTTAATAATTTTTTACTATATTTGTCATCAATTTAATTAAAATACTTGAATAATTAAATAATTATAAGGTCAACACATGAACATTTCACAAAATTTTTATTTATAACATAATACATGTTATATATAACTAATTTATATATTTTTTTTATTATTAATAGATATACACTATCTATGATACATATGAAACTAGTTTAAAGATATTAAAGTTTAAAAAAATATATATTTATGCTATCTATACAAATATGAATAGGGGTAAATTGTTTTTGAAAAAAATTTCGTAGTTTTGTATATTTATAAACTAATATTAATTTATTTTTTAAATTAGAATTTGATAAATAAAATTTTAGTTTGTATTTCAAAGTTTAACTAGATTCAAAAAAAGTAAAATATTTGTTACTATATTTATCATTAAATTTAAATAGAATACATCAATTATTAAATAAATATAAGATCCATATATAAATATTTTATAAAATTTTTATTTATGTACTATATCTTATGTATGGATTATAACTAATAATTATAATTTTTATACAATTAGGCAATTACATAAGTTATTAAGCTTGGACAAAAAATATATTTTTGTATCTATATTATATATAAATTTATACTATATATGAAGTACTTTTCAATAAAAATATACTTATTATACAAGTTTAGATAAAAATATTTATATTTATTTTAAACATTTATTACATATGAAAAAATTAGGTTGAAAATAATAAACTCCTTTTTTATGTTGAATATGTATTTTAAATTTTTATATAAATAATAAATAAAATAATTCAATTCATACTTATGCTAATAATAGAATTTTACTTTAAACTTAATAAATATTATAAATTTGAAATATATAAATAATTAGTAAATTAATTTAATTTATAAATAAATTTTATTTTAAAATCACTAAAAATGTTAAATATATAAGTAGCAGATGAAATGATTGAGTTAAAAAGTTTTAAAAAATTTTATGACTAAAACTTTATTTTGTTAATGAAAAAACAAGTTTATTTATGAATTACTTTTATTATTATTATTATTATTATTATTATTATTTAGTTATAAAACTAAAAATTAGATGATAAATATTACCTATATATAACACTATGATCTTACCATTTAAAATTATTTAACTATAAAATCCATTCCAAATATCAAATTTAAAAAAATTAATCTATATTTATCTTTTATATTTCTATTTATAAATATAACATTGCAACTCATAAATAATTAAGAAAAAAAAATTATTTTTCTTTATCTCATATTTATTTTATTGTTTTTATTTTTAATTTATTTATATTATAGATAATAATGAATATAAAGTTTTTAATAATTTCTAAATAGAATATTTTCTCTAATTAGTTATGTTTATTATTTATTTATTTATTCATTTTATATTTATTATTACTTTTTAGTTATTTTTTTAACTTTTAATTCTTTATAGTATTTATGTCCTAAATATATTTATTTAACACTATTATTATATTACATGTTTAATAATAATATTGATCACATGCAACGCACATAAGAAAAAACTAGTATCTTAAAAAGATGGGCGTAATTTTCTCACACGGTATCTAATTTTTCATTATGGTTATCTAAATTTTATTTTTCTTTTCATTTTTGTCTTTATTTTTGGTAAAATATTCAAATTTTTATGTTGCAGCCAATATTAATAACGTGGCACATATATGAAAGGTGACATGATTTAGGGGTGAATTCAATTAGAAGTTTTAAAAACTTTAATAGATTTTAAAAGTCATGGATTATTTAATTCTAACTTTTAAAAACTTTTTAAAAGTTATGGTATATTCAATAATGACTTTTATAAACTAAAAAAAATCTGTAAAAGTTAAGGGGTATTTAATTAGGACTTTTAAAGAGTTGATAAAAGTAAATATATATTCAAAAAGTTATGTATTTTATGGACAATAGAATTTTGTAGACTTTTAATGACTTTTTCTATTTATATCAACCTCCAAAAAGTTATTCAACTTATCTCAATAATTTAAATAACTTTCAAATATGATGTTGTGTCAATGAGTGATAGACTTAAAGTGACACAGTGTAATCTACTTATTTCTATTTCAATTTATTTTCACTTTTTTATATGTTTTTTTATTTTTGTTTATCATGTTTTTATTATATATCTGCTAGGTAAATTTTTTTTGTGGATTGTGAAAAAATGTGTTAGCTGAAAAAAATTCTTTAATATGATTTTTTATTTGAAATTAATAAAATAAATATCTTAATTATTTTTAAAAATATAATTAAAGACATCCACTTTTAATATTTATTTTAAAATTTTATTTTTATTATATGATATAAATTAATTTATTAGTTTAAAATATATGTATAATAAAATCAATAAAAGTTGTCTAATGTCAATAAAAGTCATAAAAAAAATTTTAAAATAAAGTCTATAAAAGTCAATAACAAATTTATAAACTCTATAAAAGTCTTCCAAAATAAAGTCTATGAAAATTATTAAACTCTATAAAAGTCATTAAAAAGTCTATAAACTCTACAAAAGTCATTAACTTAAAAAAGTTTGTAAATGTCTTTAAAAGTCCAAATTGAGTACACCCCTAAAAATTATTATATAATCTTAAATATTTTGACATATTATTTTGTTGACACATGTGACACCATCTCATTAAAATATTAAAATTTAGAAAAATTAAAACTTCATTTATTTGCAGAAAATATTTTTATTTGTGCTAATTTAGTATTATTTTCTTAGGCCATCTCCAACCATGCACCAAATTTGTTGTTTTTAAGCAAATTTGTTGTCTAACTAGACAGTAAATTTGCTGCTTTTGAACAGTATCTCAGCTATTTTGTTGGGCACTGTTCATCTCAGTAATCACTATTTACTTTTTTTTTTACACTTTAGTCCTATACTTGTACAATTGTAGTATTTTAGCTCAATTTCATCTTAATTATTTTATTTCCTTTTACATAATATTTATTTTGTTCACTTTTTAATTAACAAAATATAAAATTAGTTTAATGTCTTATTATTTATATTTTTGTTATTTACATAATTATTTATATTAATTACATATATAATTAATTATATTCACATGAATATAGAATAAACACTGAATAAATATTATAAACATTACCTAACATTGCATAAATATTAAAAATGTTACATAAATATTTAAAACATTACATAAATATTAAAACATTACATAAATATTTAAAACATTGCATAAATATTAAAACATCGCACAATTATTAAAAAGTATATAAATATAAAATATTTTAATAATATGGTAGTCCAGTTCCAAATCCACCAATATTATTAAAATAATTATTGAATTCATTAGTGGCAAAATGTGGTGGTTGATGTTGTGCAAATCTCTCATGCATAATACGCGCTTGTTCAGCTGCAATAAATGCACGCTATTTGGATCCATGATAGTATTCAAGTCCGTAAATATAATTTGATTTTCTGCTTTAAACTTCTAGACCGTTGTATGCTTCTTAAATGCCCATGATCTATCTGCACCGCTCTTCTCCAAAATCTCCCTTAGCTTTGCATTTTCTTCTTTTAGAGTGTTGATGACCATTGAAGTCTGCTCATCATTTTTTTTCTTTAACTTCACTTTTTTAATACCAATAGGGCGGTCGCATAATAAACCACCAACAATGGTATCATCTAAATTAATAGAAAATGATGGCAAATTAGGAGAGTCAAGTACAGGAAATTCAGGAGTATGATTATCTGATTCGTTGGATGAAACGTAATGCACATTTTTCATGCAAGATTTTTGTCTTCTATTACTTATATGATCTTTAAACTTCTCAAAATCTTTAATAATATTCCACACATGATCAAATTTAAAACCTCTTTTATAATTATCATCTTCCATAATTAACACTTTTGCACTGTTTATCTGCAAATTAACAAAGAAAACTTAAATATTGCATAATAATAATAATACTAATTATAATAATAATAATAATAATAATAATAATAATAATAATAATAATTACGAAAAATTAATAAATACTTTAATACTCACAATATCTATTTCAAAGGCACCACTAGGATTTAAACTTTCAATTTGTCTTACACATGCATTGAATTTTCTTACTACTTTCTCGATTATTTGAACTCGCATTTGGACGGATCTTTTATTACGAAAGTCCCAGCTCTCATGCTTTACACTATTATAGTTTTCTTCAACTCGAGTCCAAAAATGATCAAAAGATTGAATATTTCCCGTGATTGGATCTTGGAAAATTTCCATATACACTTGACATAAGAGAATGTCTTCTTTAACACTATATCCAGAAGCTCTAAAAGACATTTTATTATTTCTGAAGAATATTTTGAGAGGATTTAGAAATGTAGAATGAGTTGTATGTATCAGGAATGGTAGGTAGTATTTATATACTAAAATGGAGATAAAAATAATAACATTAAAAAAATATGGATGAATAAAATTTAACCATTGGATGGATTTTATCCTAATCTCCACTGTTCAATTAAAATTATTTAACTTATCTTTATCTCAACTGTTGGATTTTTTTATCCTAATATTAACCATTGGATGGATTTCATTATTATCTCAACCGTTTGATGGATTTCATCCTAATCTCCACCGCCCAATTAAAATTATTTAACTTATCATTATCTCAACTATTGAATTTTTTTATCCTAATATTAACCGTTGGATGAATTTCATTATTATCTCAACCATTGGATGGATTTCATCCACATCTCCACTATCCGATTAAAATTATTTAACTTATCATTTTCTCAACCGTTGGATTTTTTTATCCTATTATTAACCGTTGGATGGATTTCATCATTATCTCAACCATTTGATGGATTTCATCCACATAATAAATGTTGGATTAAAATGTACACTTTATCATCTTAACATTAAATTTTTGTTTTCTATAAATAACATCCTTTATTATGAAAAACATCATGCTATCACCACCAGAAAAAATTTCTCTTTCTCTTCCTTGATATAGCCATACAAAAAAATTTGCTCAATGAATTTCAATAATCCAAGTCCATCAAATTTTCAATTTTCATCATCAGATGATGAAGTGACCAACCATTTGATGGAGGAGTGGGAAGCCTCAAATGCTATAATTCAACAAGCAATTAATAATAATAACACGTTAATTGCTTATTATCTAAATCAACAAAATCCATGGTGGGTCAGTTCCAGGCTATATAGTAATCAATCGCAATCATAAAGCTGCAAATCAAAATTTGTTCAATGATTATTTTGCAGACAATCCACGCTATAATGATGATCTTTTTCGTCGTCGATATCGCATGTCTCGAAATTTATTCCTTCGTATTATTGATGCAATTAAAGGGCATGATAATTTTTTCATACAACGATGTGATGGGATTGGATGACTTGGATTGTCATCTATACAAAAAATAACAGTTGTGTTTCGGATGTTGGCGTATGGTCTCCCAGCAGATGCTACAGATGAATATGTAAAAATTGGGGAGTCAACAACAATTGAAAGTATGAAGAGATTTTGTCGTGCTATGGTAGAAATTTTTTCAGAACGATATCTCAGAGCACTAACCGCTAATGATGTTGCTAAACTACCTCATATTGGTCAGCAATGTGGATTTCCAGGAATGCTAGGGAGTTTAGATTGTATGCATTGGAAGTGAAAATATTGTCCAACAGTATGGGCTGGACAATATACTGGACGTAGTGGATCACCAACTATTATTCTGGAAGTTGTAACTGATTATGATCTTTGGATATGGCATGCTTATTTTAGCATGTCGAGTACCAATAATGACATCAATGTGTTAAAGTCTTTTTATTTGATTTCTAATCTTGCTCAAGGTATAGCTCCTCCGGCTCATTATTTTATTCAAGGCAACGAATATAATATGGGTTATTATTTAGGTGATAGTATATATCTGAAATGGTCCACTATTGTGCAAACAATTCATGAACTGCGAGGTCGAAAGAAATAATATTTTGCACTGAAACAAGAGGCATGTAGGAAAGATGTTGAGCATACTTTTAGAGTGCTGCTATCACGTTTTGCAATTGTTGCTGGTCCAGCACGTTTTTGAAAAAAAAATGTGCTACATGATATAATGACTACATGCATTATCATGCATAACATGATAATTGAAGATGAACGTCATCTTAATGCCACAATTGAAAAAGCCTCAGAATCACTAGCACCAACAGTTGAAATTGTAGTAAATGAAAACATCAGATTTCAACAATGTATTGCTCAACATAAACAAATTAAGGACAAAGAAGCTCATATTGCACTTCGCAATGCATTAATAGAACATTTGTGGGAGGAATTTAGCAATTCAACGTAATTGAATGAATTGTAATGTTTATTTTATGTAATTGGAAGGTTTTATGTGTTTTAATAAAATAAATTGTGATATTTTATATTATAATAATAAATGATAGTTAATATTTATTAGACTATTATTTTTAAACTAATTTTGGTTC